>JAOXOE010070272.1:0-29707 GCA_028565055.1 Phoeniculus purpureus
AGGTTTTAAACGTCTCCAGAGAAGGAGATTCCACAACCCCCCTGGGCAGCCTGTTCCAGTGCTCTGTCACCCTCACTGGGAAGAATTTCCTTCTTGCATTGATGTGGAACCTCCTATGTTCCAGCTCACACCCATTGTCCCTTGTCCTATCACTAGATGACATTAAGAGCCTGATTCTATCCTCCTTACACCCACCCTTCACATATTTATAGACATTAATGAGGTTGCCCCTCAGTCTCCTCCAAGCTAAAGATACTCAGTTCCCTCAGCCTTTCCTCACAAGGGAGGTGATCCACTTCCTTCATCATCCTCATTGCTGTACGCTGGACACCCTCCAGCAGCTCCATGTCCTTCTTGAACTGAGGGGCCCAGAAAGGGACACAATACTCCAGATGTGGTCTCACTAGTGCAGAGTAGATAATCTAGTTCTAAACAGCCCACATCCATTTCTAAATTACAATGACTCTTTTAAGAAAGTTATGAAGGGGAAACTACCCACCTTTCACATATTTATAAACATTAATGAGGTCATCCCTCAGTCTCCTTTTCTCCAAGTTAAAGAGATCCAGCCCCCTCCACTTTCCCCTTGACTCTTTCACCTTCACTGATTCAGCAGGAAGGCTGTCAAACACTTGGTGCTTTACTGCTCCTAAGTAGTCTAGCTGGATTGCATCAAAATCAGGTTCTTTTCGCAAATGGCTCAGCTGTCCTCTCAGGATTATTTTCATGCTCAAACGGTAGCACTTGAACAAGGGGTGGTGTACAATGCCTTTAAAGCAAAATTCATCAGCCTCTCTTTATCATCATCTTTTAGAGGCTCACACCTATGCAGAATAACTTGAAAATGGAGGCAAGTAGGAACAAAGATGTGAGAAGTCAAAAAACAAATGTGCCAGAAAGCCACTGTCAGTGAAAATAAAACAAAACAGGGCAGCTCTAAAGTACTTGAGGAGCACCTCAGCAGAACTCCAGTACAGGTCAGTCTTATAGATCAACATCTGGAGCACTGACGTTCTAAGTAATTCTTGACTCACTAGCACGCAGCTCCACTCCCTCCCAGACGCTTTCCAGCAGTAACCTTAAAAGCCTTCAGAGAAGAACTTCACTCTTATTCTAATCACGCTGTCACCTTACACCTCAATGCAAAAACCAGAACTTGTTCCATGGTGTTGTATAAAAGTTGGTTCTGTTGCTCATCGATATAGTATGAACAATGGAAAACCAGTCTAAACAACAGACAGTGGGTGACCAGTCTAAACATGGATGTATCTTACAAAATATTTTCTCCTCTGAAAAGCAACTACTTTACCCAGAATCAGCTTTTTAAAGGCAGCTGATGGTATGAAGAGCACTCATCAAGCAAACAAGTATAACTCAAACCATGTTTGTGAATGGAACAGAATGGACGCAAGACAAGCACTCAAAAATAACCTAAGACTGCCGTTATCTGTAGCACCACTGCTTTCAAGCCAGTCTCACCAGGTAAGCCAAAACAACTTACCGCTAGAATTGGATAAAAGGGTACAGCATCTGGTTTAATGAAGTGTTTCTATTCTTGATCAAAATATTACATTGAGGCTGTGGTCAGGTTAAATTCTTTAAGAGAGTAACGAAAGAGGTTTGGCCACAGTACCAAGAAAAACTATAATAAAGCAAATACAGATAACACATTTGAAGTAATCCTAGGAATCATTGTTTGCCTGCTTGCCCCTTTAAGATACACAATTTGCTATTTTGCTAATCTGTTCCTTTTAGTGTATTAATTAAATTATCCTCTCTCTAGAAGCTCAAGTTCAACAAAACTATGCTCTAAAGGATTAAGCAACCATAACATTTGCTCATGAAAACATTGTCTTTTCAGTCTGAAGAGACCTTAGCTTAATTTGACTACTAAACCATGTAGGATAGGCAGAGGGATACTTGCACTGATTTTCTCTAAGACAAGAGAGAAAACCAGCTATGACAATTACAGGGATGTTGGAGCTATAAAATCTGCTAATCTGCATTTTAAGACAAAAAAGAATCAAAACCCAAACAACTATAAGAAGTTTGCTTTTAGATATTTGCTATACTTGTCTTCAGGTTCTCTGCTAGGGCAGATTGTGAGCTCACAATTCAATCACCTCTCTTAACTACTAATATGATTAATAAAACTCTATCCTCAGAGCCATTACAAAAGAACTTGAGGCAAATGATATAGAATATTTAAACACTTATTTTGAGCTTCATTCTTAATCATAAAGTTGGGACAAATAAATTACAGAACTTACTTCACATCCAACGTTGTAATACAATAGTCACTTGTTTCACTTAATTCAGTCATTCAATTATTTTGTGTCTCACCGGGTGACTACGTGTGACACAGTGCAAAGCAAAGCACGTGAAGGCACAGCACATAAATGAACACTTTGCACAGTACACTGGAAACAAGAAATGATGCCACTGACAGAAGTTAAAGGCAAATAAATACCCAGAAGTTCATCAATTATCTAAAGTAAAAGTGAACCTTAGCTTCTACAAAATACAGACTGGACTTCTCATATAGAAGGATTTTGTTCCTACTCATAGTAGAAAAAGTGATACAGTAAAAGAGCATTAACAACAAAGGAAAACCAACACTATGCAAGATAACCCTATAATGCAATACAGTGTGCCAAACATTGAAAGCTTAATTATACTGCTCAAGTCAGCAGAGTTTCTGCTTCTTCCACCCCTGCCCCCTAAACTCAGAAAAGGAAAACAAAAACCCAAATAAAACTGTAAAAAGAAATGCATGGTCAGTACAGACTGTTAGTAAAACAAAGGCTTTAATTGAAACAAAAAAATACTCAGGGGTTTAACAATGTCCATTTAGGACCCCATGTCTTTAGGGGTGTATTTCAAAAGGATTTAACACTTAAAATGCACAAAAACCACTCTACTTAACAAAGTCACCAGCTATAGCAAGTGTTTGCTTATCAACAGCTCTTTTAAAACAATGACCAGGATGAAAAAAAAAGCAGGTCTTGTTAAAACAAAAATAAGATTTCTGCTTTCAACCTCTATTCCCATAGGTTTACACTATCTGTTCAAAGATCCATTAGATCCAAACTCTTTGATATATGACTGGCTACTTCTGCACAGCTTTGTGTTAACCGAAATCTAAACCCAGCAGGGAAAAGAACAAATCAGTTCTTTTATCAAGTGTTTTCAGTGTCAATTTACTATGAATGGTCATGTTCTTTGCTTTGTTTTTTGTTGCTCCAGTAACATCATGAGTTTAGAAGGACAAGTGTAGAAGAAAAGAATTCAGCTCTTCTCTACATTTTTCAGTGAATTATTTCTAAATATGAATGGGTTTATTTTTGAATAAAGATTCCAGTTAAAATTCTGGACATATATGTTGGATAGCAACACTTCCTCTAACAAACACTGCTCCTGAAGTGAATGCCATTCTGTTCTGCAGCTTGGTCTAGGTGGTCCTGCTCTGACAGGGGGATTGGACTACATGGTCTTTCGAGGTCCCTTCCAATCCCTAATGTTCTGTGATTCTGATGGAACCTGTTCATACAGGGGTAACCTCTGCAATCAGATTCTCCTTACGCCAAGTATTTAAATTTAGGAACTAAGAAAAAAACTTCAGATTTAGTTCTGACATCTGCTATTTATACATTGAATTAGAGGCAGATTAATTCAGGAATTAGTAAATAAACATGCAGCAAATCTTCATTGTTTGAATTAATAGCTTTTCTTTCAAAACCCAAGAACTCACGTATCTGTTGTGACTGTGCTTTGTTGCATCTGCAATACCCAAAGACAGCCTGGGATGACAATTCACTATTAAGTTTAATACAAAGAAAAAATAAATCCAAACCAACACACACACCAACCCAAACTTTCATTTCAAAACAAAATCAGTCATCTTCCAACTGAGAGGCAAAACAGACTCAGGATGGATACAAACTGAGGAGCGGGTCTTTGTGTGTGGACGTACGTACACACCATTAACTACCAGCCACCAACAGTGCTAGAAGCAAAGTCAGACATTGTCCAAAAGAATTCTACCATTTAAAAAGTTCTTGAGTATTAGGTTTGGATTTTGTAGTTTGAAATAAGGTGCAGTTGTGAAGGTGAACAGAGCACTTAATAGAAATTGCTTGTCTTGCCAGCAGTCCTAAACCGCTATCACAACCCAGCATTTAACTCAGTATTATTTCTGAGGGGTCCTTCCGCAGACCTCTCTACCTCTCAGCTCTGAATTTTAATTGAGCAGAGTTCTGCAAACTAACTAAATGATGCATGAACGTGTATAGATTCAAAGTTCAATTCCTTCAATCACAAATCCAGAAGGCACTGCCAAAGAAGGCCTAGGGGAAGGGGAAAAAAAAGAAAACCAGCATCTGCTAATATTAAACTCAGACTTTGCCACTCCAAACAGAATTACAAAAACCTCATCTAATGACAGAATAATTAGGCATAAAGCAATCACTGGCACATTGTCAGAAACAGAGTCTGTAGAAAAAACAAAAAAAGAGACAAATATCAGCACTTTCGCTGGTGTTCACTGTGCCTGTAGCTTTTGCTTCCCCTCACTAGCTCCGCAATCAATGAGTCAACTGCAGCAGGTCGAAAGCAACTGTGATAAAATGCCACCTTAAGAAGTAACTGCCTTCATAGATCTTACTAAATGAGTCATAAAACTATTCATCAATATCACACCTCGTGCAGCACTGCACAGTTATGAGGAAGCTCGGGGAGTGCTCTGATCAGAAAAAGCTTACTCTGTTATTCCATCCGCAGGCTATAAATCATGACTTCTTACATTGGTACTGCCATTAAGTAAGGGCTGAAAACCTCCACTATCATTAGTTGACAGCTAACAAGGCATTAACATTTTCATTAACAGTGTTGACAAACTCAAATCAATTTTAAAAGCTCATTTGCATCATATCCTAAAAAAAGTTAAGCAGGAGAGAAGAGCCTGACAAGCTGATTATATGCTATAGCTTAGTTTTTTGGTTTTGTACTAATGTAGAGGTGGAAAGTCTGCATCACATCTGGTTGTGTTTTAGAACCCTCGGATTTTTAGTTTGGAACTGCTGTATTAAACTTACAACCAGCAAGTATCCGATGTTCCGGTTTCAACTAGCTTAAATTGTTCCCACAAATCATAAAAGACAGCAGATATAAGGGAAGTACCCAAAAGTTTGGTTTTTACTTTTCTTCCATCAGCGGAAAAGAGGGAAAAAAAAGGGGGGGAGGGTAGTATGTTAAAACACGAGTTTAGTACTCTGATAACCTCCTGAAATACAAAACCACAGTTGTTTCCTGTTTCATCCTGGAGTAGCCCTTAGCAATTTCATTACCTCTTACAGCAATGACTGTTCTGCATTACAGGTATCAAACTTGAGATTATGTAGAAATTATACATCAAGAAAAGGTAGAACGAGCAACACTGCAAGTGCAGAGACAATGCTCTTATGCACACAAAGATCTGACATCCGCCAAGCTGATAGCCCTTCGTTACATTTAGTTTGTGTGGCACCCCAGTGTAAGCCCCCCTTTCACCTCAAATGGATTAGACACAGGAGCAGGTTCCTCCCACAAAGGCTTTTTGGATGGGTAAAATGGGGTTTTTTTGGTGTTAGGAAGCTACTGCACAGAGTCAGCCCTAGAAGAGCCTAAGCAGCCACACAAAATTAAAGGCTGCAGTATACACTAGGCACTAGTGACTTTTTCTTTCTGAGTTTAAATAACATTTCTGGTGTTGCTTTCAAATTTCATTCAAAACTCTTCACCAAAATCAAGCACTGCAGCAGAGGAGAAAAAGGTATTCCATAATTAAATAACAGCTTCTAAAATGGACAAATTAAATCGTGTTTCAATATTCCAAATTCGGTAATAAACCCAGCTCATCCTGCTTTGGTAAAAGCACTTTTGACATGATAGAAAATAATTCCAAGAAAAAGACTCAGGAAAGGAGAAGTATTGTGCAATTTCAGATTTCTAGACACCTGAACAGCAAAATACACAACATTCCTTGAGGTCGCTATAGAAAAGACTCATTTTTCAGTTACACAGAATTTGGCTTCATAGGCATGCACTTGGCAACGTGATCTTCTGCTTCTGAGTCACAAGAAACTATTCGAGACAAAAGAAATATAAATCACAAAGATAAAATAATCATTCTAGAATTGGCCTATTCCAGTGCCCAATCACTCGCTCAGTAAAGAACTTCTGCCCAATATCCAATCTAAATGTCCCCTGACACAACCTGAGGCCATTTCCTCTCATTCCATCATTACTAATTTGGAAGAACCAGCACCAGCCTCACTACAATCTCCTTTTGGGTAGTTGTAGAGAGCAACAAGGTCATGGTGCTGCAGAGACCATCCTGAAACACCTAAGTGAATGCAATTCATTAAAAACTCTAGGCTGACAATGTTCAGTGCAAACTCAGTGTTCAAACTGGGCGTGCTGTGACCAGCCTCCATCATTTGATTTCATTTGTTTCTCTAGAGGAACACACAGGCAGGGATCATCAGTGCTTTTACCTTCTCCTATTTCCATCTGTAGTCACCAGGTTCAAAGATGAAAGAAAACCTGCCACTGATTAAATAGGCTTTGAATTAGACACTACTTGCACAGAACAACTGTTTCATAATTAAATTTTCTATAAATTAATCTTTACAGTCAAAGCTGACATGCTCTTTTGGCAGCAGAAAGCTGAAATGATGTGGAATTCAGTACCTTACCCTCACTGAGTAACAGAACTCTCAAAGACACTTTTCTGGCTTCACTGCTAGCAAGGAGTGAACACTTCTCTGTGCTGCCTTACAAAGTGCACGAAATGCTTGAATATTGTCTCCAGAATCCCCGTGCCCCTTACACTGGGCATGTCCTGGTGCAAGGTGGTGCAGAAACAGAAAAAATGTAAAGGTACCAGCAGCAGCCCCACAGTTTGAAAATATTTTGGAGCATTTATGCCGAAAGTAACACTCTTGAGAAACAATCACTATTCGTTTGAAGTTTCTGATATTTTAATATCCCTAAAAGTCACACAAGGAAACCTCTTTCCACATCCAGATAATTCTACAAAAACTAACCAGTTGTGGAGTGTTTGTTGTTCAGTACTGACTACCCAATTGTCTCAGTGTATAAGCTGGGTTTTTTCACCCCCGAGCTATGTTTCACAACATACTTCCTAAGAAAACACTTGTAAGTTTTAAATATCTATTATTTAATAGATAATATTAATAATGCTTCTGCATCACTCAATCTTATGTAAGTTATTAAAATATCAACATACATAAGTCAGCATATGCATTTCCTTACATTATCATACGAGGCACAGCTGAGGGATCTGAGGCTTTCAGCCTGGAGAAGAGACCTTATTGCTTTCTATGACTACTTGAAAGGATGCTGTAAGAGAGGTGGGAGCTGGCTGTTCTCCCTAGTGGCCAGTGATAGGACAAGGGGAAATGGTCTTAAGCTGTGCTACGGGAGGTTCAGGTTGGATGTCAGGAGGAATTTCTCTGCTGAAAGGGTTGTAAGGCACTGGAACAGCCTACCCGGGCAGGGGGTTGAGTCACCATCCCTGGAGGTGTTTAAGAGAACGGTACATGTTGTGTTGAGGGACAAGGTTTAGTGGTAGGGCTAGGAAAAGGTTGAACTCAGTGATATTGAAGGTCTCTTCCAGCCAAGACTAACACACTGAACTCCATGGTGGGCAAGTTTCTCAAAGAAACATTTAGAGAGTTAGCCAATAAAACTCAGATGAAGCTGAGACTGTAGTTACCTCCAGTTGGAGCTCAACTTCTAAAACAGCACATGTGTCTGTGTTTAGCATCTAGTCGTCTTTTAAAAAGTTGACCCACAGCTCTGAGTGAAAAATTTTTTTGTATTTGGTCTGCCACATTTTTGAAGTCTTTGGAAGAGCACGAGGTGTACACAGCAGTCCTTTTCTAACCACAAAGAAATTTAAAAGAAGAAGTTGTGCAGAAACATGAACAAAAGACAAAATTTCACGTATTTTTTCAGACAGCTCTAAATAATGATTTTGCTATCATAAAATACTGGCCCCACCTGGCTGACAATAGAATTTGAAGTGTGTAATTAGTGTTAGTGCCAGATAAGAAGCAATGTCTAACTAGTAAGCTATTTCATATATATTTATAGATACACCGAAACACATGCACCACATATTTCTTCCTATCAAAAATGGTGCAAACCATTTGCCTCAAAAACTAAAAGAACAGGTTTACTAAAATAAATTATTAAAAGAAAAAAAATCCAATTTTCCAGAAAACCTGATGCAGACCACTAAATATATTTTTCTAGATATTTTCTGTAGATATTTGTGATAATTAACTATGTGTCTCATACTTTTATATCACAATTAATTCTGATCAACATCTCTCAGCTCATGATAAATTTAATGCCAGTCTCCCCAAAATATTTTCTATGACTTGCAACATATCATTCCTACCATCATCTCCTAAATTAAAAAAAAAAAAGTACAAGCACAAAAATAATATGTACACTGTACACACACTCATTGTGGGTGAGAAAAACCCAAACACTTAGGATTCACTTTCTCCATCATAAATTGAAGATCTACCTCAATTTACATCATTTAACATTCAAAAGAGTTAGCATTTTTCCACTTCTGGTTGATACAAAATGGAAGCATCTAACAAAAACACAAGAATTCAGTTTTTAAGCAGTTAGGGAACTAGGGATCTTCTACAATGACAGATTTATAGCAATTGGAGACAAATAACATCACTTGTTAAACAAAGACTTGGCAATCTAGGGTGGATTTTTCATACCTAAACACTGTAGGAAATCTGCTGCTAATACCTGTTCCACAGGCACTGATTTGCCTGAGGTACAGTCAGCCTCTGCGCATGCTCCGTGCTTGCACTTACTCAGGCTCTAATCAATCCATTCCACGCATCTCGTCTACATAGGAGCTCCTCTTATTCCATGCTCAATTGATTCCCTGAACAACAGCCAGCGGTAAAAGGCTGTCCTCCCACAGATAACGCAGATATTGTTCTGACCTCCACCCACTAGCTTAGCTTGCTAGTTTCTGCCTTCAGTAAAGAAAACTATCCCAGCTACACATTTTGCCCTTGAACAACAGGTATTAGATTCATTTTACAAGGAGTTCTTCGTTTTTCTCCTTATTTGATTAAAAAAAAAATCCCAACACCTACATGAACACCCACCATGAAATTGACAGCAAGTTACATATTCCTAGGAGTTTGAGAGAAATAGCTTCTATTTTGAAATATTTGAAAATGTTGAAAATCATGCACACCAAATTTGAGAAGGCAACACCAAAGCAAAACAAGTTCAGTTTTCAGAAACCAGTATTAGCAATAAATTTCACACAGAAATGCCCCCATATTACAAATGCTGTGGATTGCTATTGACCTAAGAAAACTTTTGCTACTTGAATAAATCTTCATCTTTAGAAATCAGGCAGTATGAAAAGTAGAAATAAGACCCATTAAATCATAAAGTGAAAACTGGGGAAGCAAAAATCCCTTTCTTGGGAAAGCACCTAAATCTGATTAAAAAAATAGCAGGAGGTACAGAAAAAGTGAAATTAAAGATAGCAGTGATAAAGGAAATGGAGGTATAAAGGAGGAATTGTGATCTGAAAGGATGGGATATTGCCTTTAAGAACATCTGATATAAGGAAAACAAAGTTAAGATACTGATATATCAAATATTTGTTATATTTAGAAGACTATTTAATAGTTTAACTTGAATATGGAAAAGTTGAGGAGCAAACAAAAACCACTAAAATCTCCCAATACAGACAAAAAGTGGAAGAACTTTTCACTACCGTGTAACAATAACGCCTCTTTCTGCACTGTGAGGGTCACTGCTAGTGTCTTTGCGACAAATAAAACAGATTTGTGTGAAATGAAGGTTTCTAAGACAACAATCCATGTGAGCACAAAACACACAGTTGTTTGGCCCCACTATTATGATAGGATTTAATAAAAACCTTACAAAACTGAATAGTTCCATTACCTTAAAGAATAGGTCTGTTTGCACCAAGATGCATGATCACTCCCAGTCCAAATGCTGCCAGCCTCACACTTCATACCCTTAGCACCTGCCCCGGTGCACTGCTGAGTCAGCCAGAGACAACTATCCTGAGGGGAAAAAAAGCAGTCACCAGTAAATCAGAACAGCTGGGAGCTCAAGGACTTCACAAGAAGGTCAGTGATTATAATTACTAGAGTACTCAACACAATTCACTACCAGATCAGGGTTTAAACAGGATAGTTGTTTCTGGCTGACAACACATTTCTCATATCATGTTTGAAGGATTTAGAGTATTGGGTGGTTACTGTGCTAAAACCAAATCAAAATGTTTGGTTAGTGGCCTTTCCAGGCTGATGAAGAAGATCCAGGCACTTTCATTTCATTTACTCAAGATTAAGGCTTCAGCTTGTTTCTAGGGAGGTCAGTGGAGCTGTGTCTGTAAATATGCATTTCAGCCCCTTTGCTTCCCATTAAAAAATTCATTTGACAGAGATAAAATTAGAAAAAAAATCTGGTTCCTTCTTCATACTGACAGTCTATTCCTTTCTCTTGTGTTTCCACCTGTTTTCTATTAGATCCCACTGTGTCTCACCCTTCCAGCATGCAGAGTAGGGAATCAGAGCACTTTCTCTCGTGGTGTCTCTGCAAGGGACCTGTGAAGGCTCTGACCTTGTTATGAGTAAGTCTTGAGGGACAGTAGAATAGTAGTAGCTACAAACTTCAAAGCTGAGATCTTGGAGAATTTTTTACAGACTATACCAGACAGCTTCTAGAAGAATTCTGAGAGCAAAGAGCCATCATTGAACCCCTGCTGGAAACTAAGCACCATACAGCTGCTCACTCAATCCCCAGTCAGCAGGATGGAGGGAAACAGAATTAGAAGGGTGAAAGTGACAAAACTCACGGGTTTAGATAAGATCACTTTAAATAATCAAAATACAATATTAATTAATAATTTGTGATTGAAAGGAAAAATGAAAGAGACATAAAAATAAACCCCAAGAAAGAAAAGTGATGCAAATGAAAAACAGTTGCTCAGCACCAACAGACCAATGCTCTGCCAGCTCCTGAGCAGCAGCCCCAAACAACTTTCCAACCTTGTTAGATCATAAAATCCACATGCAGCTAGACATGTCAAGATCTACAGAATCAGTTCAGAACTAACATCCTATTGGGATTTTAGTCCATACTGTGCTATTAGAATTTTGCTTTCAAGTAAATTTTAAACCAAAGCTTTTAATTTTTTTTGTGATTGAAGAAAGTTTTGGTTTTAAATGGAGGAGGCTTACAATATCTAATTGGAAGCAGTTTCACTTGTAATCCTGCCAGGGCTAGTATTAAAAATGTCTGATCATCAGAGTCTTGCCCTTTGTTTGGAAATCTGAACTTCATCCTTTTTGCCTCCCACATACACAGCAGTCCTGTGCTGTAAAGTCAGTAGAACAGGATCAAAGTGTCTCACCAGAAGTTGATAGAAAGTAAATGGTAAATGGTAAAACATAACTGTAAGTCTTTCCCTGGCTAACCCCATACTTTGAGGTTTTTTTTTCCTCCTGGGTGGCTAGAGCAGCTTCCATCTAGTGCTTAGTTATTACATTATCAGCAAAAGAGAATGAAACAAGCTGCTATAATTACTTGTCACTCCTGCCATTTCCCAATACTAGTAAGAAGTTCTGTGATTCATTCAAGTGGGCTGTAGCTTAGATCAGGATGTGAAAAATAACCTTATCTTACTCTTAAGAAAAGTCTCGTGTTTATAGGTAATAAAATCAAAGTTCCATCTCTGGAACACCCATGTTACTCATTAGATTTGAAAGAGAATGTCTATAATTTCCTTATATTCTCTCTGCAAGTGTAGGTGTAGTTGATCTTATTCACTCCATTGGAGGATTAGAAAAGAAGTGCAGAAGAAAAATGTATAACTGAGGATATTGCAAAAGTGATAGGTATTAATTATACTGCCTGATGGGATGTTTGTCACTTTTCTTGCCTCATTTAACATTGCTACAAAGATATAAATACATTTCTCCCTCCTCTTCCCTCAGAAAGCATTGATGTTTGCTAAAGACCAACTGAATTTTGGTTTAATAAAACCAAGGGAGCGGAAAAAATGAGTGAAAAATCTATATTGTTTGGATGTCCTAAATCACTCGCATTAAGTTGGGAAAATAACCCAAACAATCAAACAAATCCAAATAAAACTGAGTGCAACAGGATACTACACAAACTCCTTCTAAACTGTGCATATACAAGGTACTGCACAAGTGTTGTCTGACGCAATCTTTAAACCATGTCTCCTAAGCTGTGCCAGGACCCGCTCTAGAAAGGGCACAAGGGTTGTTAGCAGTTCAGGAGCAGTAACCCCAAGGCAGTAGCCAGGCCTGGATTAGAAGAAAGGAGGAGCTCATTCAGAGATAAGGTTTCTAAATAGATTAGTCTCTGCTTTTGCTTCCCATTTTGACACACCCTTTGTGGTCGGTTATGTGGTGTTATGACTAAGCCATGGGAAGAAAGATTTTGCCTTGATAAACTTTTACAAAGATCATTACTGTGGGCAACTTGCTGTCAGTTTGCTCTAGTTATCTCAGCCTCTGCTTTCCTCCCAGTCTCTGCATCCATTAGGCATGTTGCTACTGCACTGTTCCCTACACAATGCTCTCTGTTCCTTAAGAGCAAAGACTGAGTTCAGTGAAATGGGAGCCTGATACCCGGCTGAAGTCTCACTGTGCTCTCCCATTGTGAACAATTACAGTCATAAGATGAGCTATGTCTGAAAGAAGCTTGATAAGACTGTAATAGTTTATACAATCTATTCTACTCTCTTGACATTAGATGCTTCTTTAGTATAGCTGATCTATTCTTGCACTGATTTTCTTCATAGTAGTTGGTGTGGGTTGCATTTCGTCTTGTGCTGGAAATAGTGTTGGTAACACAGAGATATATTTGTTTCTGCTGAGTGGTGCTTACACAGAGTCAGGGTCTTTTCTGCTCCTCACACCACTCCACCAGCAGTCAGGCTGGGGATGAACAAGTAGTTGGGAGGGAAGAGCTGACCGCAACCGACCAGAGGAATGCTCTGAAACATACACCCAGCATACAAAGCAATCCAGACCAGCTTAGAAACCTGTGGGAATAGGATGGAAGTAGGGATTGGTTGGAGTGATGCTGTTTGTCTTCCTGAGTAACCATGATGAACAGTGGATCTCCCGTCTGCCTGTGGAAAGCAGTGAATGAATTTCTTGGTTAGCTTTGCTGGTTTGTGCAGATATTGCTTTACCCACTAAACTGTTCTTATCCCAGTCCATGAGTCTTCTCACTTTTGCTGCTCTGATTCTCTTCTCAATCTCACAGGGGGCTGGAAGGAGGGGTGGCAGTGAGCAGCTGTGTAGGGCTTAGTTGCTGGCTGGGGTTAAACCACACAATTCTCCGGATTTGAAATTAATGATTCTCAGTTGCTTTTTTATACAAGGACAAGCAGCTTTTTCCAGCTGGGGGTGTGTGTGTGTGTGTGTGTGTGTGTGTGTGTGTGTGTGTGTGTGTGTGTGTCACAAAGGAGAAATGTTCTTCTATAGTGCAAAAGGAGAAGGCACTCCCAGATAATCACTTATTATTCTCTTGTCAAGTGCCATCTTTGTCCTGCCTACAAAATGAGAAGCAAAGCAGCATGAACAGGCATTTTACAATAAAATAATAACTAAAATAATAATTTATATGGGGTAGGATGTATTCTTGAGCTTTGCTACAAGATCTGGGGATCCAGGGACCCTACTTCAAACTTTTACATGGTTTTTCAAAAGAAGTCAGCACATGCTTAATTATCAGGAAATTACCCACAAAAAACAGCGTTCTTGTCTACTTAAACTTTCTAATTTAAAGGATGCACTAAGCAAAAGAGAGATCATACATAATTTCATGTAATCAAAGAAGGGAATTAAAATATAATTTTCACTCTTCCATCTAATAAAACTGCTCTTTCAGTCTCTGGAGACGTTTTTTAAGCCAAAGGTGGTGGTTTCCTTGACAATTCTATGTAAGAATAGATACCCTTAAACAAAATGAATAGAATAAAAAGGTATGCATAAGCAGCATTTACTAAATTAAGGGTTAAGGAAATTATAAGATATCCCTGAAGAACACTTAACACTGAAGATATATTAGAATGAAGAATAAAATGAAGCTTAATCTTGATAATGAAGGATCTGAACCCAAAGAAAATTATCATTATCAACATGTTAACCCGTGCAGAGCTGGGGTGAGAATTGGATGGATCCAGACAGCCGAGGATAGAGATATATATATATATAGATATATAGTTTTTCATATGCTGCTCATTAGGACTAATGTAAAACTGCTGGTGAGGAGTGGCTGCTTGAGGGAGAGCACTTTTGTAAAGGCAGCAGTCTGTTCCCAGCAAAATGGGGATAAGAGATTTGAGCAGATCGATTGATTTATAGTGCCCCAGGGGATACGTTTACTTTTGGGTGAAAGTTACTTACTCTCCAGTTGCTAAAAGACCTGACCACAACTCTGATCCAACGCACGCCTTAGCCCGTTACTCTGCAATGCAGACCAAGCCTAAGAAGTCGATTACTGACAGTTTTAACAACAGCAAAACACCACAGGTCTAACAGATACTTGACTAAACAGCCCTGGGTAATTTTTACAAGCAGCTCACTGCACTCACTGTGTGTAATCATGAGGCAGTAAAGAATAAGTTTAAGAGTTAAGACCAATGGAATTATTAGTTGTTACCTTTGAGCTGGATTTCAAGGATTTGTTAAAAATAAATTTGTTTATTTAAAATTTGTTATTTCCTGCAAATATCCAAGTTACTTAAGTCCAATTTCTCAGCTTGAATTTTGTTTTCCATTTACCGCTGTATTCACAACTCTTACTCTAAGAAGCAAAGGATGAAGGGTGGGTCGCCAGCCAGCAGCTTAGGAGGATGGAACCAGGCTCTTCTCAGTGTCACCTAGTATAAGACAAGGGGCAATGGGTGTAAGCTGGAACAGAGGAGGTTTCACATAAATATCAGAAAGAACTTCTTCATAGTGAGGGTGATAGAGCACTGGAACGGGCTGCCCAGGGGGTTGTGGAGTCTCCTTCTCTGGAGACATTTAAAACCTGCCTGGATGTGTTCCTGTGTGACAGGAATCCTGTTCTGGCAGGAGGATTGGACTAGATGATTCCTAATGTTCTGTGATTCTGTGATAGACTTGTATGAAAGACAGAAAGGCAATATGAGTAAAATTACCCTCAAACTAGTTGCACTTTCTGTGTTCCAGTTTAGGCTTTATATATTGGAAATTTTGATATTTATGAATAAAAGCTGAGGTTTTGGTACAAGACAGTGAGAAATTAAGGTTCACTTTGTGTAGGGATACACAGAACTTCACTCCTGTCATGACTGTGAAGAGCTCAGATGCCAGGTCAGACACTCAGTGAAAGGATGAAAGAAATAGAAGATTCTGCATGAAAATAAAAAACCTGAGGAATACTGTTATTAGAACAAATAATCTACAAAATTAAAACTTAATAAATTCTTGATCAAATAAGCCTGAATGATTAATATTCAGCAAAAGAGAAAGACAACAAAGCTATTAGATTTTTCACGACTGGCAAGAGCAAATCACTGGATGCAGTAAGATCTTGGATAACAGCATATAAGCAACTGGTGAGGGAAATTGCCTATTGATTGTGTGTTCTGTGAACTAGAATTATAAATTCTTTGTCTTTTACACTCAATGTTGTTTCTTACCTTGCTTGACTCTTCCTCAGATTTTTATTGCATTCTAAAGGAGATTTGTCATATTCTGACACAGTTCCAATAAATTGAAGCCAACTGGGAACACGATAATCAATTGATTCTGCAAAACATACTGATAATAATGTTTTTCTGCACATACACACACAGGTACTACATTGTCCTGCCCCATTTAAAAACACATAAACAGTGATTTTTGCATTTTGTTTTTCATGGGCAAATTACAGAGGCTTCACAACAAAAATTAATGAAATGACTTCTCAATTATATACTCTGTTTAACTATCGTTACAGAACAGCTTCTAGCCAACAACACTAGGGGTCAAAAATCTTGGACTTTAATATCTCAGGTGTTCTAAACACGGTAGTGTTCCTGGGTGAACTCTTAAGTGGTGTAAACTGAAACATAGCTGGGTTTATTGCTTTTAATGAGGTGTGAGCTTAGGGAATCCATGCAACTCAAAAAACAGTAGCAAAACAGGAAAGTAAAAACCTAATGACAAAACTGCCTTGCAATAATCCAAAGTGTTTCTAGGGAGCAGATTGTGCCTTCACATTCGAGGCTGAACTCTTTACTGAACACAAAAGGAAGTTCTACTTTAAAACGCCTGTGAAACATCCCAGCTAATAGCAAATAAAATGTTTCAACACTTAATTCTACATCAGAATCTTAAGTCATATTATCCTTCTTTAAAAAGTGTAAAGCAGTATGAATTCTGCCCTTATTTGTGTCTGCTTTTTAAATTTTATTCTTCCAGACAGAGAACGGCAAATCCTCACTGTGATACACCAGGGGCTTCTGGAGATTTCAGCAATGCAGAAGGCCAGTGAAAGCAGACTTTTATCTGAGGCAAAGGTGGAGTATCAGTTATGGATAACTGTCCTTTATCAGTGCCATGAGAAACAGCAAATAATGTGACATAATTCAAACCAGTAGCGTTCTGTGATTAAAATCTATGTAATACATTGTACTGCAATGTTTTTAAAATGAATAAGCTGAATGGATGCAATTAAA
The DNA here is from genome assembly GCA_028565055.1 of Phoeniculus purpureus. Lineage (NCBI taxonomy): Eukaryota > Metazoa > Chordata > Aves > Bucerotiformes > Phoeniculidae > Phoeniculus > Phoeniculus purpureus. The sequence continues at coordinate 16,826 of JAOXOE010070272.1, forward strand.
TATTTTAAGTGTGAAGAACCTGCAATTGTCACTGTCTCTGCAGGTTCTTCAAGTGTGTGGCTCACTCTATAGAAGTGAAAGGCAAGTCCTGTCATTTCAAATCACGAACGTCCTGTTTTGACTACAGCATAATGTGCAGATAGATATGAACTACCCTTTTTTACAAAAAGACACAAGAGGATATGAGGTTTTTGTAGGGGGGGGTGTTTATTCCACTGAACAATGACAAAGGAAAAAAAAGAATTAAACATCCATTTGGAAGAAAAACCCAACATTTTTTCCTCCAAAATAACTGGTTAATAAATAACATTTGTTTGAATTCCAACACAAATTTTAATTCTCTGAAGTGTGTCTTTTTCCTTAGTGATTCTTAATGAAATTATATTCAAAATAGAACACCTATAATACTTCTACAGTCTAGTATTTTAAAATCTCATTTCAATGTAGAATGGCTACATGCTAACACCACTTTCCAAGTCAGAACAGGTTTGCAGACTTCAGGCTCTCGGTGAGTACTTTGATTGGTGTTGTCTGTAAAGAAAATGTAACCTAAGATAAACTGATGAGATGTTGTGGTTGACTACAGTACATAACTGATGACTTCTTTATCCAACAGATTAAAAAGTTTGAGGTCCTCCTCCAGGTTTATTCCTTAATTTTCTTGATACATTAGGGCATGGAATATAAATCTCATGAAGAGTGATTGAAGGAGCTGGGGTTGTTTAGTTTGAAGAAAAGGAGGTGAGGGGAGACCTCATCGCTGTATACAACTACACAGAATCACATAGAATTGCACAGAATCACAGAACGTTAGGGTTTGGAAGGGACCTTGAAAGATCATCCAGCCCAATCCCCCACAAAAGGAACTTGCAGAAAGGTGGATGCTGGTCTCTTCTCACAGGTCATTAGTGATAGAACAAGAGGGAAGGGCCTCACACTGCAGCAGGGGAGGTTTAGGCTAGACATTAGGAAAAACTTTTTCACAGATAGAGTACTCAGGGATGGGAAATGGCTGCCCAGGGAGGGGGTTGAATCACCACCCCTGGAAGTGTATAAAGGTTGTTTAGATGTGGTGTTGGGAGTAGGGTTGATGGTTGGATTCGATGATCCCAAGGGTCTTTTCCAAGCCGAATGATTCTATGATTTAGTACATGTGTTTTGGTGGGTTTAGTTTTCTGTTTTTCTTTAAATAAATGATCAGGTGGGCTTTCAAAGTTCCAACTGTTGTCAAAGAAAGACTGGATGTGGGAAGAAGTCCATCAAACAAACCCTGGTCATGTTTTCCAAGTGTGCTGACAATGCTAATCATCCTTTCTCTTGCTATAGTGTGATGTGAATGGTCTAATAGTCAAAACATCAAGAGATTGAAGATTTACAACCATAATTATTGAAAATAGATCTGAAAACCCAATTTACAAAAATATTCCTGTAAGTACAATCTGTGTACTTATTTGCCTTGAATTCTCAGGGAAGTTGTTCTTTTTTCTTTACAAAGCAATACAATTCTATAAAGCAGACACTTTTCAAGTTATGTTCTTCTATCCCACAGCAAAAACATATGTCTTCTGTTGAAGAACAGTCTTTTGTTTAATCTGTCTCGCTCCACTCCCACAGTTTTCATATTTATAAATCTGTCTATCACTTCATCTGAAAAATTGCTACAATTTATCTTTTATTCTTCCTGTGGTTCATAGAGGATTTTTAAGTTTATTTTCTTAATTACTCAACTAAAAAAAAAATTTCCTGTTTCATTCTTCCCGAATCAATCCCTGTTGTATAGGTTTTGAAGTCAATGGCAGGTCATGGAAGACTAGTTGCTTCCAACCTCAGTGACTGCATTACCTATATGCTCCCACTGACTCAAATTCTTACTTTACAATGGATAACTCCAGACAACTTTCCAGAATAGGGACAGATGACTTGTTTCTGCTGCCTCATCTCTTTAGAATGCTTTTCCTCTGCCTCTCTGGTCATTTAATTCATTTCATTCAAAAGCTAGTTTATCCTGCAGCAAGCAATTAACATGTATTGAACAATCTGAAAAAGATGCTTCATTTTGGACTATTATTTGACATGCAAATTGTATGAGCATAATTTTTCTGTAGCTGCTTGCTCTGCTCTTTCACATGATGACTTATGCATGTGAGATGGATAAGTGTGTAAGTTTGGTATCTTAGATGCATTACTGCCATGGGTTTTTTTTCTTCCCCAGCATATAATGCTTTTGTCAAGGTGTAAATGTAAAATAAAACAAAAAATAGATCTAAAAGTTCATAACTCTGTCCACCTACTGCTGCCAGATCTTGTAATTAGCCTCCCTCCTACTTCATATCAAGGCATGCATTATCTTTCCTAAAGTAATAGATATTCATTAGAAAACCCCACAACTACAAAGTATATTTTTCTAGTTATTATAAAGTATTAGAAGTAATTAGTTCATTTATTCTGTTGCACTTCACCTATACTAGGAGAAACTTGTTTTAAAATCATACCCTTTAGTATTCCAGATAGTCTGTTAGAGCAGGTAGGTTTTAGTATTTTCCTGCACTGCATTATCTTCCTGTCCCTGCGGAATTATGCAGAGCATAGGTGAGGTAACAACTGCTGCTCTTTCTTGGCAATTGTATTAACATTATATAGACAATTTTTGGGGTTGGGGAATGGGAGGAAAGTGGGAGCACTGCAAAACATTCCTTATGTTGAAGTCTGTAGGTTTCAGCAGGGGTAAGGAAATATTCCTGAGGTTATAAATAATAGTAATTTGTCATTTAAGTGAGTGACAAAAGAGCAGGTGATTCTGGGTTACTCTTGCTTAGATTAGCTGTAGAAAACAACTCACACTGGATTCTCAGCTGCCGATAATTACTTACTAGATGTTATTTAGCCAGGTAATTTTGAGCTCTGAGCAATGTCTCCACCAGCACAAACATGACTATCCAGTTCTTCAACAAATATCTGAAGTTTTCAGCAGCTGACAATTATTGATTTCTCTTTCCTTAAAGAAAAAAAAATCAATGCAAATGTGCAGCTAAGACTTTCAGCACACTTGAAATAGTGAGCAGGTGCAGTGACTTTCACTTTATCAGCCATTCCACCAGGGAAAGCTTCACAAGTGTTGGATAAGGGTTTCCAGCTTTATAGTACTTGTTTACAGCATTGCTCAGTACATAGGAAATCCACTTTGTCTAGTATTACCAACGTCCCTTCTTTAATCCATTTAGGAGAATTACTAGGGTCTTCTGTTGGTCTGAAGTTCTCTTCTGTTTTATCAATCCTCATAAATAGTTTTGGTAATGTTTAATGAGATCTGCAACATTCACATAACTTTGGAGCTGTGATTAAGCAAGCCTACACCAATTCTGCTTCCCTGCACATACGACTACCCACTTTTCTGTGACTATTTCATGACATGAAGTAGTGTTTCATTTTGCTAATCAGACGCTTGCAGCTCTTATTTTTGCAGATGTACTATTTTAAAAATGAACCAGGAAGCTTTGTCTGTTAATATGAAAGCAGATATTCCTTCATGTTAATTCTATTTACCTACTCAAGGTAATGTGAAACTCTACTTCTACCATGCGGTGGAAGGTAGAAGCTCTTTATTTTCTGGTACCACAATCCAGATAGTCTTTCTGGTTAAGCTACTTTTTGTTAATCATTATAAACAGCAAAGCCATGCAAATGATTTACTGGGCCCAGAAACTGAATGCAGTTAAATGCAAGTCCTTTGTTACCAAGCCCTGCACTTTCATACACAGGCATCACATATAATGACATAAAGAAACGTAAATAAAGGTGTTCATTATTTTTTCCTTAGTTTTGTAAGGCATCAGGCTGCCTGGATAGGAGTCTGCTCTGACCAGGAGCTATAGAAATCATGTCAGCACACTACTATGCTCATATCCCAGTCTCCAAGATTCAGAAACCAGCTACATACCTGTGCCTAACTTCTATTGTGTGGTCAATTCTAATCTAACTGGCTTCAATCAACAGATCAAGTCAATGAAGACAGAGCTCAGTTCTGTTTCCAAAGTGAAATTCTGTCGTGTGATATACAAGATTTTAAATAGGAAGTCTTTGATTAATACAAAGATGTTTTGATGTGTCAGTCTCACTTGGAGACCAGTCTACACCACTAGTTGTTCATTCTTGATATGAGCAGAGTATCATTTCTCCTGCAGGAAGAGCCATTTCTATTCAGCACCCAACAACAGAAAAACCACACAAATCCCGTGGTGATTTTTATAGTTTTTTGGCACTTTGCGAGATTCTGGATCTGCCTGAAACGACAAAGGAAACCCATGTAGTCAACTGTCAGGAAAAAATAGGTTGACAGTTCTAACAGATAGATGACAATCTTTACAGGGAGTCATCTGAAGTAAAATTTGCACTCTTCTTCCCTCCCTTTGTTTTCTAATAAAGACAGAATGAAACCCACTCTGGCATGCAATGCAGATAAATCAAAAACCACAGCTTCTCCCCATGTTTAGGGATGGAAGCAAATAAAATAACCAGACTTTTAAAACTGGCAAAGAATGTAGAATCATAGCATCAAAGAATGTGTTGGGCTGGAAAGGACCTCCAAAGGTCTTTTAATCCACTCCCCTGCAGTGAGCAGGGACATCCTCCACTAGATCAGGTTGACTAGAGCCTTGTCCAGCCTCATGGACTCTAATATGGGCTAGCACATAATGCACCGGCTTCACTATTTTACTAAACAGTATTTAAATCACGATTGCGTTATCAACCACAACCCAGTGGTCTAGTGAAGAATTTGTAGTGTTTTGTCTTTCGACCTCATGTGGAAGATGTTAGGCTGGATAACTATAATCATCACTGACACACCTTGGGTCTTAACTTGGGAATTCTGTCTTTCTGAAACTGCATTTTAGTAGCAAGCATCTTATAACTGCACAGAGCACTCACGCTGAGCCCCAATTTTCATACCTTCGTGATCATTTTGGCTTCCTATTCTCCTACAATCAAGAAAAAAGCAAAACCATTTTCTGTAAAGCCAGCTAATTGAATCATAGTTGTCTGTCACTGTTTTACAGTAGTGGTGTGCCCACTTCAAAACACTAAAACCAGTTCAAGATGTTGCAATGCTTGTAAAAAGAACTACAAATCAAAAAAGAAAGAGAAAAGTCTCAATTTGAAGTTTGTCTCAGCTCTCTGCTTCTCCACAGGTGCAAAGAGAAGAAGTTAGCAAAAACTTTTTCGTGTCCTGAAAACTTTCTGCTGTATCGCTGTGTATAGAAATGTTAGGTCTCTAACCTTCTTGTGAAGAGAACACTCAGCATGATGCACTGCAGCATGAAGACATTTAGAATACCGCTATTCTGAAATGCTTCATATGCTCTTCTGCAATACTTCAGATGCTAGGCACAACAGTATAGCTTCAGAGCAAAACTCGTAGCTGAATAAGCAAAAGTATAATATTCAATGATCAAGAGATCACATTGAATAAGAAACAACTTCACATAAAATTTGGAATTCACTTTAGTCACTGTGAAATCAGAGGAGCAGCACTCACTTCTGTAAGAGAGGAATTGGGTTCGTTTTGATATAACAATGTTTAATGGCACACTTCCCTCTTCCCCAAGTAAAATGTACCAATTTTATGAAAGCAATCGACCGTTTCTGTGCTAAAACTGGCTGAACTAAGAGCCTTCCAAGTAGAGTATTTTAGAACTATGGCAGGAATAGACATTTCACTGTATTTCTGATTAGAGAAAACCTGATTCATGGTAAATACATGGCAGAAATATAAAGTGTATAATTTGGGAATATTCTGTTAAACACAAATTCAAAGTGTGCTCCTTGATATATTCAGATTGTCATGCTCCCATTCTCTGCTCTTACCAACTCTTCAGAAATCTTTAATACCAGACTTCAGTTAACCAAACTCTTTGTACATTGAACTTCCCTCCTGCAGATTATTTAAAACACTCAATGAAATTATTTAGTGAAAGATTTGGGGTTTTTTAATCCTATTTTTGTTGGACAAGTGACTGCCTCCCTAAAGCTTGGCTCATACTGACCCCAAAGAGCTGTTCATATATGGAAGCAGCAAGTTGATTATTCCCAAGATATGTGGCTTGTACATGCAACAATTCCACAAACACATGAAAAGGTAGAGTTTGAGTTTTCTGGTTTGAACTGCTACACTAAGCCTCCAAGCAGTTTTTTCTTATTATATCACATGGAGAAATTAATATCTTTTCCTTTTTTAAGATTTCTTTAAAACATAAGGCATTTCAGAATAGCGAACATTTGTTTGCAGTGGATACATCACTGGTTATCAAGCATTCCAGCTACGCGCACACACACATACATATAGAGTTGCAGTGATTATAAAATGTGATTTCACTGTTAATCACAACCAAATGAAGAACATGTTCCTAGTGCAGGATGACATAACGTCTGCTGCCTCTTCAGACAATATAAACTTAAAGGTGCTAACAAAAGGTCTGTCAAATTTTTCAATTGTCCTTTAGCCTTCCTGTTATGACACCAATTAACTTTGATAGCAATATAAATTTTGTGTGTAAGTAACGAAACACTAAAAGAACTGTCAGCAGGGAAATTGCTTTGGGTTTGGTGGGGGTTTTTTCACCTTTTTTGGGTTTTTTTGAGGGACCTCGAAAGATCATCTAGTCAAATCCCCTCACCACAGCAGGGTCTCCTGGATCAAGTTGCATAGAACATGTCCAGGTAGGTTTTAAACATCTTCAGAGAAAGAGACTCCACAGCTACTCTGGGCAGCCTGTTCCAGTGCTTTGTCACACTCACTGGGAAGAAGGTCCTTCTCGTGGTTATGTGGAACCACCTATGTTTTAGCTTACACCCACAGCCCCTTGTCCTATCTTGGATGCCACCGAGAAGAGCCTCCTGACACCCACCCTTTACATATTTATAAACATTAATGAGGTCACCCATTAGTCTTTTTTTTTTTCCAAGACCCAGCTCCTTCAGCCTTTGCTCTTAAGGTAGATGTTCCACTGCCTTAATCATATCTTTGAGCATCTCTGTACCTTAGAAGCATCATTGTTGATTTCAGTGCTGGAATTCATTCACTATCATTCCAGTGCAAAATTAAGATCCTCCATGATGCAGCAATCCTTTAGACTTCTCATCCTCAAAGACTGCAATGCACGAGTGGCATCTTTCCATTAGCACTGTACCATTTTATTAAATGGATGTGCCCAGAGATGGTTTTTATGCAAAATCCTTCACTTTTAAAAGTGTGAGATACCTTTCAGAATTCATGAGTGACACTTCAAACCATTATCTTGAGATGTGTATACTTTAGCAATACAGTAAACACTCTCTCCCCCAAAAAACCTATCAGGATCTTACGCTTTTAGCAACACACAGAAGGTGCAGGCATGTATTGGAAAGCTATTGAAAAAGAATCAGAAAGGTGGAAAAGGCTACTCACTGAGACATCTAATGAACCTACAGATATAAATGTGTAAGGTAGACTAGATCAAAACTTCTGTCTCCTTGGTAACAAGACATACAAACTTGGGCAACTTTCCACACAGTTAGAGAGCATTAGCAAAGCTGCATCTTTTCCAATCTGCTTCTAAATTTGGTTCTTGGATCCAAAGTTTTCTGAAGTCTGACAGAGAAGAATTGAAAAGTTGAGGCTCTTCATGGTTTTCTCAGCTTTACTGCCTTTTCACAGAATTCAGTGAGAGTTTTCACCATCATTTTTAAACCCATAAGGTAATACAGTAACATTTCTAAGCTAAAATATTTCAAACCTCAGTATTCAAACAAATTCCAAATTATGTCTGTAAATCTTAGATTAAAACCTGTTTTCATTCTGACCACTTTTAAACCAATATTACAGAATCACATTGATCTGTTTTCATTTATAACCTACAGAAAGGAGCTTTTTTATTAGGGTTGGTTTTTAAGAAATACCAAGTATGAATATTGCTGTGCTAGCCACAATCTCATCAGCTTGAGAGCTGTTCTTCAGACACTTTAAATGTTTGTAATGTAAACCATCTCTTCCTATGTCTATCTGCCAGAAGACTCAAAGTCTGAACATATTGCTAGAAGCCTGGCTAACCTGAGTATTAGAAATAACATTTGTATTTGTGCATGAATGTGCATATAGGAGGAATAAAGTCTCCCGTTCAAGACTATACACTCTGACAGACCATCAGATGGACTTCCATGTTGCATAACTGCATGAAAAGGTGTCTGTCAGAAAATATTGGGTTATTGGAAGGTTTTGAAAGTGCTGATTGAATTTGGTTGAATTGATTGCATCGTGGCAAACCAGATCTTTAAATGCATATAGGGTTTCTATCGTACACTACACTACTTTGCCTATTTTGATATGATTGATTTAAATAGATTTCACACACATTTGCAATCTAGATTTTTTTTTAAAATATGGGGTTTTTTTCACAAGTATTCAGAGGTTTGCTAAAATTAATTCAGAAAAATCAATGCTAATTATCACTAGTAGTTTTCAGTTGCATTAAAATATACCATAGACACTGTTCAGTCTTCTCATCCCATATCTGCTAATGGAAATCTTTGACAAATCTTAAAATAGGAGGTTTTATTTTTGGCCATGGTTAACACTTAGACTGCATTCATCAAATTCATTCATGGGAACACAACATATTTTCAGAATAAGATAGTGTAACATCTATTTTGGGTTTTTGCAACTTTTTTAAATGACAGGGATACTCCAGTAACAGTTTGATAGAGCTCCATAAAAGACACAGCTAGCTTAAGCAAAGCAAGGAATATCCTCTTTATGAGGCACTCTCCTAGACAGGAAGACAGACGTTACATGTTTCTCTGCTCCAGGCAATCACCTTTTCTGTCAATATAGCAGATCTAACAAGAGGAACGAAGATACAGACTCCTGCTGACATGTGAATGATTGGTGCCACTCAAACGTGAATGAAAGATGGGTACCAATCCAGACTGTTTATTGAAATCTGCATAATCAAAGCATCAAAATATTCAACTATCACAACCAGAAGTCCCCTTTTAGCATGAGTTATCTGCAGCAAGAGCAACATGATATAGCCATATTTTTTTCTGGATTAGATTTATACTCTGGAATGATTAATGAACCAATAAAACCCCTACACTGAGGGGCCAGTACTACAAAGCATTTTGTTCACAATGAAGAAACGGGACTGATTAACCTAGTGCAGTACTGCATGTAGCATACTTCCACAGTCAGTTAGTACTAGTACTATTTTGACTAACAAATTTATTTGCTTATTTACATTGCTGATTTTTAAAAAAGCTCTTTATCTACATTTTGGGAATTTCTTAGTTATGAAACAATTCTGTACTTTTAAGGTGCTGCCAATGTCACGGGAAAGCAGTGTCATCTCCCTCCCTCACCCCAGATAATAAACAGGTATGAGGTTTACCTGTACACACATCCCTCCAAATCAAAATAACTCTACCAAGAAATCCAAAACTACCTACAATATTACCTATACTGATGTATACTGCTCATATTGCCTCTTCATAACATAGCATACAATCCAAACAGCTCTTTGCAGTGCAGTGGGCACTCTCCTGTGAGAGCAGTACTACATAAATGATTATTCAGAGCCTGTTATCTTCACAAATGTTCTGCCATTAATCAGCTTCCTTCTCCTTTACTTGCTATTTCCCCACATCTTATTGTTTTGAACAGAGGTTTGAAAAGTGCTTGCTTTTCCGCACTGAGTCACTGGGTGTCTAGCCATCATTTCTGTAGGTAAAGATCTAAAGGCAAGATTTTTCTAGGTATACTGTACTTGCCCAGCTATACAGAACTAGTAAAATAGCATGAAGTTGCATGTAAATCAGCTGTACTTCATTTTTACAATAAGATAAAGCAACTTAGTGTAAATATAAATTAATGCTTACATTTAAATATGTAATAAAAGATATATTGTGGATATGTTTCATACATGTTCACATGACCCATGATTCTGCATATAAGATCTGGCTGATGCTCACACTTGCCAGAGCTAGCACATTCTGGACATTGCTGTGACCATCATAGGATTTGGTCAGATTTTCTCAACCTCATATTCTGCTCCTGAGGCTCTGAGACAAGGATTTTGGTGTGGGTTTCAGTTCTGAATACTTGCAGATAACCAGTTTGACAGATCTGTTGTCAGCTGTGCCATGCCTAGGTTCAACAGAGAAAACTAGTTGATCAGAAATTCTGGAAATAATTTAGCAGTAGACTAGGGTCTAGGAGCAAAGTGAGAGTCAAATTTACAGCCTAGCTACTTTTATAGTACAGTTTTGAAAAACCCAGGGAGCAGACAATCAAAGAAAACACTAGCAGAAAGGGATCCTGAAGAAAAGTTCTTCAAAGAGCAGTGTCACTCTCCATATCCTTCCTGGATCCTCCAAATTAGACACTGATTATTTACAAAGCAGACAAAGAAGGCCTTTATAAAAACCTTCTAAGATGACCTGAACAAGGTCTCTCTTCCTAAAGGTACATCTGATTTTTCTAACTATATCAGATATTCCAATAAAAGATATTTCCTCTCGTCCTGTCAGTGACCTTTAGATCGTAATATCTAAAGCAAAATACCACTGGATTGTTTCAGATCATCCCTGTACACCACTACTCAATCTCGAATCCCTCTATTTAGGTGAAAAGAGGGGAGCTGAGTTCATTTCAGCCTTCATTTTGCTTTTTTCTCTGCTGTGTGAGAACAGTGCTTTTTCAATGTTTATCATGCTGTTTTGTATTGTTAGTCCCAGGAAACTACTTCTGAACAACATAATGCTCAAGGGTTGTATGTTCCAAGGCTAGACACTAGCCCACAGCAAGCATTTTTGGGAAGTGATGATGGAAAACCAGGAAGACTCAAAGGTATGAAAATAGCACAGTCCTTGAGGAACAGCTAAGTCACAGGCTGAGGTTCACAGGAATTTTAAACACAATAAGGTAAAAATAGAGAATTAAAAGGATTGAGGTTTAAAGACCTTTTCAAGTGCCTAAGGAGCAAAACGCTGACAAAGGGGAGAAAAATGCCCCTGAAGGACAGCAGGAGATATTTACTGCTGAAAGAAATAAGTTCTAAAATTAATTTTGAAAAAGGAAGATATGAAATAGAAAGAAAGTAACTGGTTTTAGTCAAGTTCTGTTTATGTGAGCATGGAAAGTTACAGACCCTTTAATACCTTTTTATGCTGAATCTATCACATCACCATTGCTAGGAGTGGGATCCAGCAGCATCCCACAGGACATCAGAAGACTCATTTTCCAAGAGTTAAAGACTGATATGGTCCTCGGCATAGAAATACAGGCAGGATTAATGAACCCCTTGTTCAGAAAATGAGTAGAACCTGAAAAAACAGGATAAATTTTAAAAAGTATTACCAAATGTTATGATTTGAGAGTTTATAACCCTGCACACCCACTCACTTCCAAAAACCAGTAGTTGTTGATGTAGAAATGTAAATGCAGAAGGAATGCATTAAGATAGATACTCATCAGGAATTACTTTTCCACAGATACAAGCATTTATTTAAAAAGCCTTTTCTTGCTGTGCAACAGCTAGAGAGTGAAAGGAGAAAGAGGTTAAAGATGGCCTTGGAGCATCTTCTATAAAAGACCTACAGCTGATGGCTAAAAATGCCTAAAGCAAAATACAGAGGCATTTTCCTCAGGGTGTTAAGAATTCGGCTGAAAAGGGCTTTCTGAAATTGGAGCTGGGCCTTTATAATCTTCAACAGAAATTCAGGATAAATTTGAACTGTGGTAGAAGAGTAAAATACTGTGATAAAATGAACACAGGGAAATAAAAATTTACATACAGGCTAATTTCTTCAGTTTTTAAATGAGACACAGCACAAAACATACAAACACTTGTCATCTTGTGTATGTTGGGGTACTGCTTCAGTTTGCATTTGCTGTCTGAAATCTTGGAAGAAAGGAAATTAAATAGCAGGTCCAACACCTTCCCTTTTTACTGACCAATTTTTTACCTGCAGCACCTTTCAAAGCAGTAAAATATGAATCATGTATTTCTATGGGACCTTGATGTTACAACATTCATGTTTCAGAGAGACAACTCTGGATTCTTGAAACATCTGTCTGTTAAAGGCAGTCATTGCTGACCCTGAAATTGTTGATTTCACTGGGCTTTCTAGTCAAATTATCTGCTGCACCCTGGACAGTTCTGGCAAATCTGTTGCAGCAGTTCAATACTAGTGGTACTGATCACAATTCCAAAAAAGCACTGAGGAGCTCTTCAGTTTGTTCTAATAATGGATGACCAGCAGTTACAGTTATACTTATCAGTACAATGAGACTGACTATGCTTACATGGGCACAAACCAAACAAGCCCTGTTAAAAGAAGAAATCTAAATTAATTCAAACAAATAAATACTGTATAAAAGAAGGCTGTCATAACCTCTGTAAGATGCTACATATTAGAAAAAAACTCTTAGTATTAAGCTTTTGTTTTTTCATGTAGTTGCTATCCTAATTATATGAACAAAGCAATTTTGCTGATAAAATTGAGTCACTGGTAATTATCAAACAAACATATCTGGGTTTATTCTTCGGGTTTGATCCATTGCCTCACTTCCCATCCTGCGATATCAGGCAAAGATAGAAACTCCTCTGTAAATACCTCTTTCAAATTTTCTTCCAGTACTCATTGCTTCTCCAGTGAAGAGAAAACAAGATAATCTGAGTATCACCTGACATCGCAGAATCACAGAATCAGAGAACATTAGGGATTGGAAAGGACCTCGAAAGATCATCTAGTCCAGTCCCCCCGCCACAGCAGGATCCCCTAGACCAAGTCACACAGGAACATATCCAGGCAGGTTTTAAACATCTCCAGAGAAGGAGACTCCACAACCCC
>JAOXOE010070339.1:0-29695 GCA_028565055.1 Phoeniculus purpureus
TGGCTGCAGGATAGAAGCCAGAGAGTAGTGGTCAATGGGACAGAGTCTGGTTGGAGGCCTGTATCTAGTGGAGTCCCTCAAGGGTCAGTACTGGGACCAGTCCTATTCAGTCTAATCACTAATGATATGTGTAAGGGATTAGGGTGCACTGTCAACAAATTTGCTGATAACACAAAGCTGAGTGGTGTCGCCGACACCCCAGCAGGCTGTGCTGCCATTCAGTGTGACCTGGACAGGCTGGAGAGCTGGGCAGAGAGAAATGTAATGAAGTATAACAAGGGTAAGTGTAGAGTCTTGTGTCTGGGCAAGAACAACCCCAGGTAGCAGTATAGGTTGGGGACTGACCTGTTGTAGAGCAGTGTAGGAGAAAGGGACCTGGGGGTCTTGGTGGACAGCAGGATGACTATGAGCCAGCAATGTCCCCTTGTGGACAAGAAGGTCAACGGCATCCTGGAGTGGATCAGAATGGGGGTGATTAGCAGATTGTGAGAGGTTCTCCTTCCCCTCCTACTCTGCCCTGGTGAGACTGCATCTGGAATCTTGTGTCCAGTTCTGGGCCCCTCAGTTCAAGAAGGACACAGAATTGCTGGAGGAGTCCAGTGCAGAGCCATGAAGATGATGGAGTGGAACACCTCCCTTATGAGGAGAGGCTGAGGGAGCTTGGAAAAAAGGAGACTGAGGGGTGACCTCATTAATGTTTTTAAATATTTGAGGAGTAGGTGTCAGGAGGACAGAGCCAGGCTCTCCTCAATGTCATCTAGTGATAGGACAAGGGGCACTGGGTGTAAGCTGGAACTTAGGAGGTTCCATACAAATATGAGAAGGAACTTCTTCCCGGTGAGGGTGACAGAGCACTGGAACGGGCTGCCCAGGAGGGTTGTGGAGTCTCCTTCCGTGCAGGCATTTAAAACCCACCTCCTGTGAGACTTGATCTAGGTGATCCTGCTGTGTCTTGGTGATTGGACTAGATGATCTTTTGAGGTCCCTTCTGATCCCTAATGTTCTGTGATTCTGTGATATCAAAAGTAATTATTTGCATAATGTCTCTGTCAGTGCAAATTTTTGCCTTCATCTTAAACACATGCTGAATGAAGACTTAAAAATTATGTAACACACTGAAAATCAAAACAAATATGTGAATCACTACTTTAAGATTAGCAGTTTCTACAAATGTAGAAACAAATGGCGGAAAACTTGAGCTGCTCCACACCTTTCTCATAAGTGCCTTTTTATTTAGCTGTGTCAGGGAAGTCAATAGACCTGCAAAACCAGGAATATTCTAATGGAGGTGCATGTAGAACTCTCCACTGTTTTTTCCCTAGCTGAATTCACTTACTGCTTATAATGTCTCAGGCAGTGACTAATGTTGGGCTGTGGGAATTAGTTCTTTTATCACTCATGAGTTAGAGCAGAGTCCTTTAAAACATGAGAAGTGTGTTTCATTTCTTCTGTCTGAACAGTTTTGAGCTGTTAATCTCTTCTGCTCATGACACTTTGGTGACCTCCGTGCCAGGTGCAGTTCTTCCTCTTATTCTTCACTTGGCATAAACAAACAGTGGCAGCCACAATCTGCTGCTTCTGAGAGGAGTGTCTGAATCACCAGAAAAGTGTACCTGATAGGTATGTACCTATTCTAACACAAAGTGAAGCAGTTCTGTTCTGCTAGAGACAGGAATGTCCCAACAGCACATCCTAGAGCCTGACACTGTGAGGTCAGTTCAGGAGAATTTGGGACACCTCTGCCTGTATGAGAAATGTTGATTGAAATCTTTGCAATTAAGCAGGCAAAGCATGGAGAGCCAGGTTTAGCCCCACAAATGCTAAAAGTTTACTAACTTGAGTTTGATGTCCTGGAAAGAACCAGGGCTGTTCCACCCATCCTCTGTTCCAGCATTTATCTTTATTGACTTCTATGCTTTCTCTGCTTGTAGGCTCTGAAGGTTAGTTGTTCCTTCTCATAAGCATTTATTTTAGCACAATGAGCCAGAACACGTTGTCTAATAAACACTGTGATTTTGATACACTGCCTGCAACTCAAAAAAACCCCAGTGATTGAATGCGATTTGCTACCAACCAAAAAGGCATGTCTGAGTCCTGGCTTTGTGCGGTGCTGGGAGGGGAAGAAAGCAAGATGCCTGACATGTGGTTAATGGAGGATTTTCCTTTTTTGTGCTGTTGACATTGGTTGTACAGATTTGTTTGTTTTGGAGACGGTGAGTTTTGTAGAAAATGCTAAAATGCTGTTACATGATGCAGTTCACAGACTTGAGTAAAGCTTGCCTTCTGAGCTAGCAGACCATGAACAGAAGTGTTTCACCAATAACCTCTACAGTTAATGAAATAATTGTGTGCATTTGAGTAGCAGTTACGTGCTGACTCACTTGTGTACCATGATGGTTTTTGCTTTGATCGTTGTTGACTGAGATCATACTCGTACTGCTAAGGGAATGGCTTCTGTATAAAGATCTACAGAAGCAGAATCCTTGTTGGGACAAACCTGGATGATTCTTCAGCATCTTTGTAGAACACTGAATCATACAAAAATCCATCATGATTTTCTGTATCCAAGATTTTCCCAGTTTGCTGGAGGGCAAGTAACTCTTGAGATAATGTCTGTCTGTTAGGAGCTGTAAGAGCAGTAGTGACTGAAACTCGGTGGCTGAAACACTAAATGATGATTATTCCTGTGATGTGTTTTGTGACTTGTTGGCCATTGTCAGAAAAACATGAATGTTGCAGCATGTGTGTTTTCCTTTGGAAAAGGTAGGAAAAGGCAGCTCCCTCTTTTATTTGTGCAACTGTGTGTGTGCAGAGGACAGATAAGTGAGAAAATGTGTGTATGAATGTTTGAGAGGGAGGAGAACGCACAGAAAAGCAGAAGGAAGAATAGAGTTGAGGGGTGGAATATGAAAGAGTGGACAACAGGTCAAAGCTAACCCAAGCAGTGGCGAAGGACAAATAGAAGATGACAAGAGAAAGAAGACGTGATGAATGCTCCCAAGAAATGGGAATTATTCTCAGAAAGTCTATTTTTGCTGGTTTAAGTTTAAATGCCTAGACAAGATGCTTCCACAGATTTATTTAAACTAGAAAATAATCCTGTGAAGGAAATTTCCAGCCCCAAACTTCTCATGTTCCTATTGAATGTGAAAAGTCACACTGGGGCTTGTGCTGCCCTATCTTTAAACTTCCCCTTTGTGCAGTTTTGTAAGAGATTCATCTAATTTGGCCTGTTCAGTTCCAGCACCCCCAGTATAGGAGGTGCATGGCTTCAGGATGTGTGTATAAGCAAAAGATGCTGGTGCTTCTCCACAGGTATGTGCTGAAGTTTGCAGAGAACACATTTAAGTTTTCCTTAGAAGAAGTGTCCAGAGATAACATACTGATATTTCTTGGGGCATTTCTAGGTGTGAGCCAAGCATTAGCACGGAACAAAATGGTGTCAAGGGCATTTCTAGCACCAGATGCTTCAGAGAGCAGACACTGAGAATTTATTTTGTAAATGGCGAGAAAAATTACTGTTGTGGTTGTTCCTTCCTCCCACCATCCCATCACAGAAATGACCTGCAAACATGTCTGTCACAGCTGATATTTTAGGAGGTGGAAGACCTGCAGGATTAACAAGCCATAATTACTGAGACAATCCTGCCAGTTTTTCTGGGAGCTGATTTTTCTACTGTAGGCCATCAAAAACACTTGACATTGAGCGAGTGTATCACTCCATGAGTATAATGCATTGTTTGCACTGCACCCTGTGGTTCGAGAGAAGAACATTTCCTTTGGTTCACTCGTCTATCACAATGGTGTTTGATGTGCCCTAGTGTAGAGCATGTGATGGCCATAGGATTCATCCAGATGGATCACTAACGCTTCTTGGTCTGTTAATCTTGGAATGTTGCTGGCTTCACTGCAAACGTTCCTTTTGAAGTGAACTTTCTGCTGCTGCTGTGTGTGAAGTTAAGCAATGTTTCAGTCTTCACCTGGCAAAGCTGCTGAGCTGACGAGGATTCCTTTCACCTTCCAGCTTTACTGTACTTTGCTATAATTAAGACAGTTCCGATTATAAACCTTGTATCTGTGTTGAAGCTGTCTGCAGGGTTTTGGACTTGCTGACATTAGAGCAAATGCATATTCAGCTAAATGAGCTGAAGAGGAGCAGCCAGCACAGGGAGGCATGCAGTACCTTCACAGAATAATGCAAGATATTCAGGGTAATTTCATACTTGGTGTGTTTGGCCAGTATGAACTTTTCAGTGGATTTTTAAGGATTCCTTTTGGTTTTGAATCTGAGGAAGTGACAGCTGTGTTAAGAGGGAGAGAGGACATGTAACTTAAAGGCTCTGAAGATGCAGAGGCTTACTCTTACTGCTGACTTGACTGCTCACTCTGTTGGCTTCTCCCTGGGCTCTTGAATTTCAGTTCCCTGCTGAGTTGTATAATTAACGTTCACTGAACTCCCCCACTTTCCACATGCCTTCCCACACAGCCGCTTTCTTCTGCTAAAAATGGATGGAAGAATTCAAACTTACTAGTTGAAAAAGCTTCCCACAATGCTGCTGAATTACATCTCAGAATAGGAACAAATCTTTCAAGTGCCCTTTAAAAAAATAAACCCACCACAAAACACATAAAACCCCTGATCCGCCTTCTAACAAACCTGACAAAACATTGTAAAAAGGGTAGAACCACCGTGAAACGACTCAAATTCTTGCAACAGCAATCAAAGAATAGGCTAGCTGCTGGTTTATGAATAAAATCTATGATGTACAAGTACTAGATGGCAGCAGCTAGTGGTGGCCAAGAAGCACAGATGCTCACTAGTCAGAACATGGTATAAAAACTCACTTAACAAATATAATAGTGAAAGCATCAAAATGTCCATTTACTCCTGCTTATTTTTCTCTTTTAGTGTTGTACAGTTAAACCTGAGTGGAAGGAGGTAAAGCCCATTAACAAGACCTTTCATCTGGCCAAATTTCAGTAGCTGTCACTTTGAAAGCTGCCTTGGTAATTGGGGGGCAGGAGAAACTTTATGTGGCTGGGAATAGCGGCATAACTGGCTCACCAAAATGGACTTTATAACCATTTCTGAATATACTTAGCAGAGCAGTGCAATTTCACATCTTCAACTGCCTCCAAGTGTGAAAGCTTATTAGAGCACATTTAAAGTGTAACAGGACCTTGCCAGACAAAGGTTGGATCCCATGACCTTTATTTGATTGATGTTAATTTGCCAGGTTATATCAAAGTCTTCCAGTGTCTTAAGCACAGTTTTCTTTCATAATTTTTATTCCAATAGTAAAAACCGCCTAAATAGAAAGAATGTAAATATTTGAGGCATGAGCTGTGGAATACTGATGTGGGAGAGAAATAAATGGAAGCTGGAAAACAGTCAACATGGATTCTTACAGATGCCAGTAGCCTTGTCTTCTGGTCTTGCTTTTTAGTTCTGAGGGGACAGTGGTTTGTTCTGATGGAATAATGGCACATAGTCCCTTCTCTCTATTTCTTGTTTTATTTTCAGACTCTAATGTGCAATGCTGGCTCTGAAACTCTCATTCTGAAGTTCTCTATGTTTTTGTCACATATTCTTACGGTGTTTTGAAGGGCTTCAGGTAGGTCTGTTCCACTGCTTGTAACAGTGGAAATGCCCACCCCACCATGCCCCAGTTTTTCTTATTAGAGTTTTCATCAGGTCTCTGTCATGTTTGTCAACTGAGTGTCTGTGCTGAGAAACAGAACATTTAAATCACTTCAGGCATGTTGGTTTAACAACTGTTTTAATTTTCTATCTAGGATACCACATGCAAAGAGCCATTGCAATGTTTTAATCCCCACTCATTGTACAGGCAGAGAAGGATTTCTTCCCACAATCTTCCTAAGAGTGATTTAACATACACTAGGAATAATTTTTCATGACACTTGAGTTATTTTCTTGATCATCCTTAAATTCTGGTTAGTTGGTCGTGTTCCTTTTCAGTATTTTAAGGGTTTTGCTTATTTTTTCATTGCTAGTTGAGAAGCTTTTCAGGGTTTAAAACAGTGCAGGGTGTTAACAGCAGAGCAACTGACTGACCTGCTGGCTACGTCTTAACGAGTTTACACAAAATCAGAGTCCAATTGTAACTGCGTTTGTTAGCAACTATGATGAGAAGATAAGGAAAGAGTGGCCCAGAGGGTAGGGACTGCATCTACTATTGTGGATGCTGGTGTCAACACTGGTAATACTTGAATTTTCCTTTCAAGTTTAAAGGGCAACTTGAAAGTTTTGAGCATGTGGGTTTTTGTTCCCCCCCCGCCCCGTTCAAGTAAAAATCACTGTTGCTGTGTAGGACAGTCAGGCACTACTTCTGATTAATTGCAGCAGTGTCTGTGTAAGGGTCACTCATGGCATGGGCACTGCCCGCTCATTCCATGGGTAATAGCCGATGTACTGACCTGTGAATTCTAAAGCCCAGTGATGCAGAAGTTTACCTTTTCTGGAGAACTGTGTGTACAAACTCCACACTTTGATAAAAAATCAGTAGAAAATCTATCACAGCCTTGAGTAGTGTTATCTGTAGTGTCTCATTGGTTCTCAGAACTCAGAAATACATTTTGTGTTCTATAGTTCCCTTTGGAGTGGGATAAAAAGTAATTATATTCTTGAATTCAGGTTCCTTCTAACTCATTGACTGTATAAGCCCTCTAATTATTGGTACAATTAGCTGCCTAATGCAGGATTCATAGGAACATCTATTATGTAAACCTGAGTCTAGGAAACAAAACTAGCAGAAGAAATACAAATCCACACGCTTCTCAATTGTAATACTGACTGCTGATACCTCCTGGGGTGCTGACTCCAGCACTACTCGCTGCAGCCTATTCCAGTGTTTGATAACCCTTTCAGTGAAGTTGCAGTGGATCAAAGCAGCACTGAGAAGTGATCACGATTTTCATAACCCTGAGAGCTGAAAAGTGCAGGATCTCCATTCTCAGCCCTGATAAGGAGTACAGTGTCTGGAGTGGCTGGAGCCAAAGTGGAAGTGTAGAGTTGCCATTATTAAACAATAGACACATCAAGGAAAACTACTGGGGAAGTTCCTTGTGTCTCATGTTTGTGGATTCAAATATGTCAAGTGAAGTGTTGGTTCATATCTAACTTGATCTGGTCCTACCCATGTTTATGTATTAATTAGAAGCTGTTATGTACCTGTTTCAAGGTATCTTTTACGTACATTGCAGTATCTTATACCCTAGTGCACACTTAGCTTGCTCTCATTTGATTTGCTTTAGCTTGATCCACGTAGCGAGTTTTCAATTTTCTGTTGAGATGCCAACTAAATAATATCCAAAATGATAGAGGAGTCAACTCCACCTTACAAGGAGCAGGTTTTTTTGTTCGTTGTCTTCTGTAATGCTTCAAGGAAGCTCTGAGTAATAAAACTAAAACCATTTACTATTTTACATAAAATGATGTAGTAGTGAATTGCAACAGGGAGGTTTAGGCTGGGTGTTAGCAAGAATTTCTTCATGGAAAGGATCCTTGGGCTTGGAATAGGCTACCCAGGGAAGTGTTGAGTCTCCATCCCTGGAGGTAATTCAGCAAAGATGTGTGCTCCTGGTGCTTAGGGATGTGATTTTAGTGGGGACCTGGCAGTGCTTGGTGGAAGACCATACTTGATCTTAAATGTCTCTTCCAACCAAAGTGCTTCTGTCATTCCAAATACAGCATGGGCTGATCATCTCTTCAGATTAAACCACACATAGTGAGAAGATTGTGGAAGATGGAGTGAATATGATCTCCAGCTTATCCACTCACGCCTTTCACAAGTAACTTCAGTGTTACTGTGGGTCACAGTTGTCAGTGAACATGAAGTTTCAAAAGCATGGCTCCTGCAGGAGCTGAAGCCACAGCCAGCACTCCTGACTGTGTCTGTCTCCTTCTGCCAAATGAGATGTTTTAGTCACTTACATTTTCTTGTTAGCTCAGAAGGTTCCTTGTACTGAACGATATAACCTGTCTGGACTAAACATGATGTGCTGCAGTGCTAATATCTCGCTTCACGGCAGAAGTCTCATGTCTTAAGTCTGAGTGACTAGCAGTCAGTCCTTGCTGTTAGCTTAGTGAGGAGCTCTAGTTTTGTACCTATTGAAAAGTATTAAAAATTATTTAAAGAGTGACCACTACCTACAAGTGTTTAGGGTACCCTCTTGTATGTGTAGGAATAAAAGGGAGTTGAGAACATTCTTACACTTGTAAATGCTGATCATTTTGTGCTGTAAAACATGGAGTGGTATTAAATGGTGTTTTAAAAGGGTCTGGAAGGAAGGACAAGTACAAACCTTCATCTCTCTGAATTTACATGGCTCACTTCAAAAGGAAAATGGGTAAAACAGGGTGATGTGTTAGCAGTGCTGCAAATGTACAAGAGCGATTATGCCGTTACATGGACTCATTCATGTGCAGTTTTGCAGAAGTGAAGATGGACTCCAGAATTTTTCCCTGTCTCCAGGTATGTGATACCTGTGTCAGTGAAACCCACAGAACACACAGTACTGTGGGGCTGTGGCAACACAGCTTGTATGAGAAAACATTGACTAATAAAACAGTTGGTATCGTGGTAGCAATGGAAATTGCTACCACAGTAGCTTAACCCATTTCATGCTGAGAGTGTTTTTCCTTAGTCCACACACCCTTCATGAGGTTTATAACCTCTGTTCAAGTGGAGGACAGATTTATCTTTTTTTCCTGTGTGTTTTGGGAAGAGAGACAGCAGTGCTCTGCTCCCAGTCCAGTGGTAAATGATCACAGAGCAGATAAAGCTGAAGACCTTGTTGCCCTCTGCCTCTTTACCTACTCCAGCATAGTGGCAGCAGATGTCCCCAGGGGGCAGGTGAGGAGTTTCCTTCTCTGCTCTTCTGATACTCACATGTTAATGACTGGAGTGCCTTTAACTAATGTTCTTGGCATTTAGTGCAGCAGAGCTCTGAAGTTCTTTGGCTTCTTTCCTTGCACGGTTGTGAAATCTCTGACAAAAATGAAAAGTTTAAAATCAAATAAAAATATTGAAGATGTTGACAAATGCTTAATACTACCTACAGTTTGCAGAAATCATCATAAACTTCAATATATCAACTGCCAAGCTGCTTTATCAATTAAAACCAAGATCTTTCTTTAACTCTGGTCCTGCTGTTAGTGGGTGTCTCTTGTGAAATTGTATTTGCTTTTTGTGTGCTTCACAAAGATTTAACAAACAAAAACCCCACAAAAACAGGCTTTCTGGTGAATGCACAGATGACGTTCTGCCTCTAGTAGAAGCTACACTGGGAACTGAATAAACTTAACTCCACTTGCTGTAGCAAGGGCAAACTGAGCTGTGTGTGCTCTTACACCAAAGCGTGTGCCACACAGTGGCTCCTGAGTGCAGAGGGGCTGGCAGGGAGCATGGGATGCAAGCACGGAGTCTCTGCTATGATATTCCTGGTGCCCTGGACAACTTTATTATTTATCTCACATCATTAGTAAGTTTGAGGAGCACAGTACTGGCTACTCCATGAGTATGCAGCACAGAGATATCCTTTTCTCAAAGGAGCCGAGGATTCAGCTCATATCAGATAACTCTTTGCTTGTGTGAGCCAAGTGCCAGAGCACAGTTCCTTCTTAGCAAAGGGAAAGAGAAGAACAAAATGAAATATGTATTTTGAGCAGATGATGCCCAACAGCAGGTTGTAATTTACCCTCATAGCTTCAGGATTAATGTGTGAAGAACCTCTGGAAAACAGATTTGGTCTGCCTCTTCAGGTGTTATTTTCCCCTCTGTTCTGTGTTCTGTTTAGTACTTGTGTTGTATCTAATGGAGAACTTTTTAATTCCCAGTTCCTTGTCAGTTAATGTTCATCTTTGATCTATGTCATCAAGTTGTTGCTGGGGTAGCAGATTATGATTTCTGCCATTAGTAACAACACCGTGATTCTGGTTGCCAGAGCAAGAGGGATTGTTGAGTAGGACTTCTGCTGTGGATTGATTATCTGCAGATTAAGGAACAAAAATACCGAGGTGATTATGTAGCTGAACACCACAAAGACTACTTTCAGCTGTAGTTCAGATTGTGGCTTTAACTTTGATTTTTACCTCCAAATTATACTAAAATGAATCAGTTCCTGGGAGATCTCCAAAAGAGTTTAATTTTGAGCCCTCCAGAGGAGTTAAATTCTTTAAAAATTTATTTTGTTTAAAACCCACCACCTCCAACCACACTTTAAAACCTCAATCACCCACAACCCAATTTTGTGTTTTCTAAAGTACCAAGTCTCAAAATCACCTGCTATCAGGCCTCTGTTTTAATGGGCAGTGGGTTTATGAAGAAAACAAAACAAAACAAATCTTCAAACCCTCCTGTGGTACCTTAACTGTTCTAGCTGACTATTAAAGTTAATCTGCTGGTAGAAGGTGCAGCAGAGTTTCTGTGCCTGTTGGCTTCTCAAGAGCCTTTTTAGCCCCATGCGTACCACTTGTATTAATCTTTACCGGTGGGATTGATCTCTCTGAAGGTTTTAAAGGTCTAAGGCTGAGGCAATGGTAGGGATTTGTGGCCTGATGGGTTCAGCTGAGAAATATATAGATAGCTTTTTTCCTTCCCTCTGTTGTTTGTTCTTCCTTCAGTGTTTACTCTCTGGACAATATAATTTCAGGAAATTGATAGATTCTTCCTCTAGTTCTTATACAGTCAAGAAATTATAAGACTGGACTGATAACAAACTAACCAGCCTGTTCATTGTAGTTATGTCCAATGAATCTTAATGCAACATTCTCATACCAGCACTGACCTTGGAGAAACAGTTCTGAAAGTTGCAGGAGGAACAGGTTCATGTTTAGGAGAATACTTTCTAGTCAAAAGAGCTGCATTTTTAAACGTCCTCCTTTGAAGCACCGCTAAGCTGTCTTTATTTCAGTCTGTGGTGGTGGTACAGCTTAATGTGAACTGCACTGGAGCCCATTCCTTCTGTTCATTCTTCTCAGAATATTTGGCTCCAGATGTGTTTAGAAGTCTGACAGTTACAAATTAATATTTTTCCTAATGGCTCTACCTAAAAAATAAGAAATTGCTTTTGCCTGCCAGATGTTTCAATCCTGTTGACTTCATTCCATGAGTCCTGTAGCTCCCATTAGCTCAGCAGTTAGTGTACAAGGGCACCACGTTTCTGCGTGAGGTGGGAAGTGAGTCCAGGCTGCCATCTTCCATTTCATGCTCCTGAAAGTAATTAAGGGATGAGTGTCTCATTAAAGGATATTTGCTGAAAATGTGATGGTATTCAGTCTTCCACACGAAAAGAAAGTAAATTATCTTTAACATTTTCCTCTCATCATAAGCAGTCTGATGGACTGGGAAGGTATGTGACAAAATGGAAAGCCTGGCACAAATGCAGAGTCTTCTCAGTCTCTGGAGCTTTCATGTTGGAGTAATTTGGTATCAAATCCTGTGACTGTATGTATAGGTGTTTAATTTCAGACATGCTATAAGTGATGTGACTGACAGCACTGAGCATAGTTACCCTCTGTGCACCAGGGCTTGTGCTCAAGGGATGTGGAAACTAGAGACCAAGAGGGCTGAGTGTCAGTGCTTGTTTTCAAGACAAGCAGGAACGCACTGTGCTTGCAACAGGAGGGAATGTATTTATTTCCTGATAAGTGTTACAGTACCCTCTAGGTTGCCTTTCAGAACTGAAAACAGAGCATAGGGCATCCTACTGATACCCGTGGATGTGGGCAGTGTTCCATGTGCTGAAAACCCCCAGCTGGCAAACTGGAAGAGACCACCTGAACAGGACAGAAAATACCAGCTATAAATACTGCGTTTCCTTCATGGGGAAAAGCCATCTGTAAAGCAAACCTGTTGATCTACTGTAGATGTAAGAGGGAGTATCTGTTCAGCAGTGGCAATATTTGCTGCAAACAGTCTATGACAGAACAGGATGGTGTTCTTTGTGTTCCTGCTTTGCACATGAGCTAAAACAATAATCAGAAATGCTGAAGTTAGAATAATGGTCCTGGAAAACACATTGAGATGGGAGCTATTGACTCAACTGTGCCGACTGTACCTACCAACCCAATTTTACTGTTAATATATTCCCTGTTGTTCCATGGAAACTGGTGTGTTGTGGAGAGAGGTTTAAAACTGCATATTAAAGTTTAATGCATCTTCTCTGTCTGTCATGTTTTTATTCGAGCTGCAAAATTAACTTTTTGAAATGTTCTTGTTATTGCAGTTCTTGTTGTTCTTTTATTTTAACCAAGTTTGGAAGAGGAAGTGTCACTTAAATGTTTTTCTTTTGCTTAGACAATACATTTCAGTGTCGATCATCAATTGCTTGTCTCGTCCTCTTTGAATACACAAATGTTTTTCTGAAGCAAAGCCATGCTTCTTCTTTCAGACAGTTCAAGATCCATTTACTGATTAATCCATTTGCTGATGGATCTATTTACAGGTCTTCACAGGACATCAAATGTGCATCAAATATATCAAAATGATACCTCAGCACTAATCCCTTGCAAGTAGTGCAGTTAACAGCTAGGGGAACCCTTTTCTTTCTTCTGAGTGGCTTCTGTATTTACAAGTAGTTTGGAATCTGCAGAACAGCATGTTGACCACTGCCTGGTTATTGTTTTCAGCTGGTCAATATTGTATATGCTTGAGACAAAAAGTTTACTTCTTTCAAACGCTGAAGCTCAAAATTTCATTAATTATAATTCTTAGAGAAGTTAGGAAGTCATTTCAGCAGCTAATTAAGAAAGTGTAGTGTGTTACATGCATGAGGTCAGATGATGTTGGTTAGAGGTACCAGCAATATCCATCAAAATTGATGATGGAAGAGAAAGGTATTTTGCTACAGAAAAGGCTTTTGTGATGAGAGGATGCACTGCTCCCACTTCAGTAAGTTAGGGTTCTATCTCATAGACTTCAGTAGCTGTTAAGCTGTTGAAACAGTGATTAGCTTGTTCTGGATTTCTGTGTTCTGATTGTTCCTGTTAAGGAATCCCTATTCCATTCCAGCAAGTCCACTGGTAACTTACTTATATGCTACAAACAAAAAGGAAAGAGTAGCAACAAATAATCTTCTCCCAATGATGCCAAAGTCCTTATCTCATGCAAATGGAAATATTAAACCACTGCAGGCTTCTTTGCATCTGAGATACTTCTTTCAAGGCCTGTAGTCATGCCCCTAACACTGAGAGTGCTTCTGTGGCTCAAGCACAATGTTCTGCTGTTTGCTGGTGGTTGTTACTAGTTTTTTAATCGGGATCTTGACATAAGCAAAATGTGTTTGTTTAGTTGTTTTTTGGGTTTGTGGGTTTTTTATCTCCAGAAACAAAAACAGAACAGTTGCAGCAAGACAGACCTTGTAGTAATACACAAACAAAACTACATTACAAGAGAAAACAGCATTTGTAATTGTTATAGCTTAGAAAGTATATGAGGATGACAGAGCACTGGAACAGGCTGCCCAGGGGGGTTGTGGAGTCTCTTTCTCTGGAGATGTCTAAAACCCACCTGGATATGTTCTGGTGTGACTTGGTCTAGGTGATCCTGCTGTGTCAGGGGGATTGGACTAGGTGATCTTCCAAGGTCCCTTCCAATCCCTAATGTTCTGTGATTCTGTGTGAAATACAGACAAAAAGCTTTTTGCTGTTTGTGTTTGTTATAAAAATGTGATAGGAAACGTGACTTTCTTGGTGACCTTTAGAACAGACTATTACAGATGTGTTAGAGGTGCTAGTGTTCAGCAGGTACCTGTACACTGACTGTGTTTAAGCCCAAGCAGTAACTAGTAGCTCAGTGCATCTGTGTGTCTGTGTAATTCATCCTCACTAGGTGCAGGCACTGGTGCACCAATTTTCCATGTCCTTAAGTTTTAGGGACAAAATGTCCAAATCAAACCCTAGTCTTCCCTTGTCACCTTAGAAGAGGTGTCAGCTGTATGGTGCCATGTGACAGAATTTGGAGTGTGATCGGTGGGTGGTGATGACACCTTCCCTGACAGTGTCTCTGGGGCTGTGGGCTGTGAGCTGCTGACGTTTCCCTCCTCTGCTCTGTGATGGGAAAGGAAACACATTTCTGTGCTTCAGCTGACCCAGTTCCCAGTCTGGTTCTTGGTGTGCTACCTGCCTGTGTTGGAGGTGACAGGCTAGCTCTCGGGAATAGCATGGAGCAGAGAGCTGGAGCTATTGTAAACGCTACAAGGTTTGCCAGAATCTGATTCTCCAAACCCGTTTCTTCCTTCTGCCTGGATTCTGTAATTAGGACCTCTTGTCTGCTCCCGCTGCTTCTCATCTATATACGGCCTTGAGTGTGTAACATGGAGTGTTGTAGTCCTGTCACCATTAGATCTTCTTTCTGCTGGTTGATTATCCTGATCAAATGGACAAAGACGAAAGAATCTGGGAACTATTTGGGCAAAGCAGGAAAACTATCTTCAACAAGTGTGCACCATTTGTAAGCTCTCCTCATTCCATTTCCAATTCAATGTCTAAGAAAAATTGTTTTCTGCATCTGTTTTTCTGAATATTCTACACTTCCTGACAGTCTGTTAGTAAATTCACTGCTAAGAGGTTTGGGACCCTAGGGATTTATGACAATGTTTTGTGACAATGGGTGTTGGTTGAAAATCTCGCTAGATGTTTCTGGAGACGTTTCTAAGGGAGGATTAGTAAGGAGCATAATTTCTTTCACTAATTTCTCCTGCCCCTTTCTCAATTTCAATCCTAATAAGATCCTGCTCTGTGCAGATTTTCAAGTATCCCTTTCTAGCCAAGATTTTCATGGTATCTACATCTGGAACTTAAAGCAGAGCTCTTGAAAGTCTGTTAAGATTTATAAACAGATTTCACAGACCTGTGAAGTTTTTCTTGGCCAACGTGTGCTTTCTCCCATGTGAGAGATCAGGAATCTGTCTCCTATAGTCTTTTTTTCCCTTTCAAATCATATGTAAATGAAGAACTGAGTAAATGACAGGTTTCAAAGGGTTTTTTTTAATAGCTTATTTCCCTAGATTTATCTATTTGGGATTTCAAGTGGTGATAGTTAGCTCTCAGCTCTGCAATGTCTCTCTGTGCTACTTTACAGGATTTTCTTTTTAATCAACAGTCTGAGGAAACGACAATGGAATAATTAGGTGAAAGGGCCCATTTTAGGGAGACCATGTGTATAAGTGTTTTTTTTTTTTTACAGACATCTTAAAATTTCTAATAGTTTAATGAAGAAATACTGGGGAAAATCTGACAATTAGAGGCAAACTTGAATATCTAAATATTTAATAAAATAATGGAAGTCTGAAGATCTAAACGTCTACTTAAAGAAGATCTCATCAAAGCCATTTTATTAAAGTTAGGTCTTGTAATTGCTTCCTCCCTCATTCCTTGCAATATAAGGACTTGACTTGTACGGAAGCATTGGTGGGGCTTATCTGATCAGTAATTGAAGAATGCAAATGGATGTTAACAAAACCCAGCTTTATTCCTTGTTGATTACTATGTGTCTTTAACAGAAATCCAAAAGTTTTCTTCAAAGCTTGTCTTTGAGTTTTTAAGAAATATTAGAAAAATTATGTATAAAATAAGCTGTTTAGCAGAGCAGAGAGTTGGTTTCTGTGTTGAATTACATCATGACAATCTCCAGTGCTTCCTGGTTATATTGCATGTACTTTTCTAAATAAGCCTCAAGTCTCAAAAGTTACCATGTCCCTCACTTCCCGGTTCAGTGATCTGAGATGGTTGTAAAAATCCCCCTTGTTCTTGTCTGCTCTAAACCTTTGTGTTCCTGGGTATTTAAAGTGCAATGTGTTTCCATATAGGATATTTTAGCTTGAAATCTCATTTAACAATTAGCATTTTCTAATGTTGTTTTGGAACTGCAGGAGCCAGGCAGGCAGCCTGTCTGACTTGCAGCGACAATTTTCAAGACTAATGAAGCCAATTATAATGTCAGCATAAAGCAAATTTTAAAGTAAAAAGTCTTTAGATCCTATATGAAAGTTAGTAAGCATTGATTACAATTTACCTTTGCTATTTTAGTTATCCATATGCAGTTCTGTCTCTGAACTCTGGTTTCTTTTATGATTTTGCTGGTATCCTACTGTGGAAGCAGACTAAAGATCACTTAGGCATTCAGTCAGAAAGGAACATCGCCCCAAATATATCTTCTGTTTCAAAGAACAGAACGTGTTGGCTGCAGAGAAATGTCATATAAAAGAATATTAGAATTTTAAAGGGAGATTTTAAAAGAAAATAATAAAAAAATCTAGCGTTGGGAGTGAGAACTGCCTTGTTGAACAAAATGAATCATGAAGCAGAAGAAGCAGCTTGATTAAGGAATAAGAACTAAATTTTGTTATACGGGATTGAGTTCTGAAAGGTTTTACAACAAAAAGCATCATAGAACTAACAAATAACACTGATTTATGCCAGCTCAGGGAAACAGGAGAACAACTCCCTCGAGTATTTCAAAGTGAGAGTCTTCCAGCAAGAACAGATTAAGTGTGATGTTAGAAACCAGAGTGCAAATGCATATGTGTTACCACTAATGTTCTCTGAGTCTTATTCAGTCATCAGGAGCTCCTTTGCTCCCTTCTGCTGTGGGGATATTCAGATGCCAGATGCAATGGAAAAGGGACAGAGGATCAAGTCAGCACTTGAGTTCGCAACAGTTATCCATTGATTTTATTTTGTTTGTTCACTGTGGGATCTCAAGGCAGATCTGATAGACTGAAGCAGCAGCTCATGGTGCAAGTGCTTCTTGCAAAGACACGGGTTGTTCTCTTCTGAATTTTTTAGACACTTCTGTAACTGCAGCTTACATGCCTTTACCTAGAGCATACAAACTACTTAAATTGATTTTAAGGTTTGTACCAGCAAATGATTCCACAATGACAGCCGTCAACATTTGCTTAAATATTGCCGCTGTCTCCATTTGCACTGTAATGTCCTTCATGTACAGAACAGCAAAAGCTGAAGGGTGGTGACTGATGAAGTATATTAACTGTAGAAAGTTCTGGCTTTCGGCTCCTCCCACGTAATGTATGCACAGAAGTTAAACGTCCCAAACTCTCCATTTAATTCCATTTCAGTGCTGAATACATCAATACCAATGTGCTTTTTTTGTCATAACTTTCCTGTCTTCTAGAATTTGTCGTTTTTCAACACTTGCTTTAAATTACTGTTGGTGGAATTTGACAAGTTTCTTTGGGGGGGGGAGATTCTACTGAAAAATCAGTTGCTCTGTGCAAGGTACCTGGGCCATAAATGCCAGCTGTTTCTGAGCTATTAACTTTAACTAGTCCAATCCCCCCGCCACAGCAGCATCACCTAGATCAAGTAGCACAGGAACATATCCTGGCGGGTTTTAAACACCTCAAGAGAAGGAGACTCCACAACTCCCCTGGGCAGCCCAGTGCTCTGTCACCCTCACTGTGAAGAAGTTCCTTCTCATATTTATATGGAACCTCCTATGTTCCAGCTTACACCCATTGCCCCTTGTCCTATCACTAGATGACACTGAGCAGAGCCTGTCTCCATCCTCCTGACACCCATCCTTCACATATTTATAAACATTAATGAGATCACCCCTGAGTCTCCTGTTCTCCAAGCTAAAGAGACCCAGCTCCCTCAGCCTTTCCTCATAAGGGACTTATTCTACTCCCTTCATCATATTTGTTGCTCTACGCTGGACTCCTTCCAGCAGCTCCATGTTCTTCTTGAACTGAGGGGCCCAGAACTGGACACAATATTCCAGATGTGGTCTCACCAGGGCACAGTAGAGTGGGGAGAAGAACCTCTCTCGATCTGCTAACCACCCACCTTCTGATCCACCCCAGGTTGCTGTATTTTGTTAATTACTGTACATAGTATATTATATTTCAATAATTTACTACTAATATAATGAGGTAACAGCAATGATGAGGAGGTGAAAGGGGGCTGGAGCTCAGGACAGTGGCTACCCCCAAGGCTGTGAGACCCTCCAGAACTATGAAGGTCTGGAATCCAGCCCCTTGTGCATTCAGCTAGGCCAAGGGGTGTTTTTTGAGGGGATGACTGAGGCACCTAACCTTCTTCTTGGGAACTTAGTTCCCATCACCTGTTCTGTATCTGTGCTATCATTAACAGCCAAACACACCACAACCCCCCCCAGTGGTATTTCGGAGTTAGCACATCACTGAATGAAACGTGACAGGAACTAGGAGGCGATGGGTAAAGCCAGTTGTCTCTCTCAGTAATTCGAAGTCATCACCATTTATATTACTTCTATTGTAGACCCAGGCAAAAAGTGCCAGCCCAGCAAGCAGCGCAGAGAACTCACCAGTCAATTCAGCAACAGCTTTAAAAAATCGGCCTTTATCCGTCATGGTGACAGGGAAGGGAACAGTCCTACAGAAAGCAAAGGTAAGGCTGGGAGAAAGCGTCTGTCCCAGATGGGTCTGCTTTTCTCTCCCAGAAGTGGAGCAGACTGGCTATGGTTGGATGGGCTTGTGGGAGGTTTTGTGTCTGGGAAGACCCCTGAGCAAGCACCATGTGGAGCAGACCAGCCTGGCCTTTTCGTGGGGATTTGCCTTGGCTGTGATTTAAATGAGCAAATGTGTGTATTGCTCATCATGGAGAGAGATCCTGGACCCACCCTGTGGCCAGAACCACTTGGTAACTACATGATGGTGTTGATTCTGCACTCACCATGGCTACTGTGACTTGCCAGATCTGTCTTTTGATTAGTTTTATTTTATTCCTTGGCAGGAATGGGAGAAGAAGGGAGCTAGTTAGAACCACGTTTTTCAGAGATGGACTAAAGACTGGAACTGCCCACACATGGCCAAGGGGATTCAATCATCTGTAGGTGGAGGTTGAGTCTGCAACACAACCATACACCAAGCACCTCCTCCACGTCATGCCAACAGCCGAGATGCAGCAACAGACTCAACAGCTGCTGCCACGAGTTATCTCAAATGATCTTGCTCTTTCCAGACAAGTCCCAATCACATAGCTAAACCAATAACAACCAGTGGCAATCCTTGCATCAAGTTCCTAACCCAGTTGATGTAAACAAGAATGTTACTGTACATAGGGGTGGTTTGTGTATTTCTACTCTGAAGGTTTATCAATGAGTTATTAAGGTTTCTATATTAGTGACAGTAGTGTGTTCAGAAGGGGTCTCTGCTATTCTTTATACCCTGGTGGTTTTCAAACTGTCGTGGCAAACTGTAGTCAACTAAAGTCTCACCTGTCTTGCCATCAGCTGCATTTCGCCCAGCCTTCAGTCAGGGGCAACGGTCACACCTCAGTGATGCTCAAGACGTGAATGAGAAGCACATAGCAGCCTGTCCAGGGGATTTCTGATCAGCATCCTGATGCACCCCAGCTTGTGCTTTATCCTACCAGCCTGCTGCAGATTGGCCAGAACATCAGGGAAGACCCCTGCTCACCTTCTTGTGCTGTAAGCTGTTACAGACTGGTGGCACCAAGATGATCTGCCAAGCAGGTTCCGTTAATTTTCTTGAAGATACCGGTCTGCTTTACCTGAGGGGTTTGTTCTGAAAAAAAGAAAGCATAATTGTATTTGAAAGTTTATTAATACTTCACCAAAGGCCCAGGCCTGCTCACTTGTTGGATGGAGAAGCTGGATCCCACTGTATCCTTCAGGGCTTGACCTTTCCCAGGTGAGGAGGGCTAATGCTGTCCAGTGCTCCTGCCTCAGCTGTCAGCACCACTTTGCTGATGCTGTCTGGTCCTCACATTGCTGCAGCTGCACAAGCTGCCAAAGACATCCCCATAAAAGACATCCCTATGAAAACGTAGCCCTATGCAGGCAGGACTGAGCAGCCTGACTCATTCTCTTCTAGGCATGGCAGATGAGGTTATACCACCATGTCTCTGGTGGGATGCTAGCCATCTTGGTGCTGTCATCACCCTTAGTTCTAAGCTGTTAATATTGCCTCTTGGCCCTGGCAGCATAGCCCACACCGCTCATGCCTCTCTGCCTTAGCCAAGCTTCCTAAGGAAAGACAGTGGACACTTGGGACTGCTAGACTTCGTGACATTGAAATTTGAAGCAGCAGTGTCAGAAATTCAGGCACCCTCGCCTCCCTGTACCCTGCTATCCAGGCTGATGGCCGAGATGCTGCTGCCTCTCTCTTCTCTGATGGTGATTCAGCTCTGGAGCCTTGGCTCAGTAATGGGTTTGACTCAGCTGGGGCTGCAGCTGTTTTCCAGCTCTGTAAAGCTAAAGCAGCACAGGAGCCCTGGCTGTTCCTGGGGTCCTGGGCTACACCAATAAGCAGCACCCAGAGCCAGGGTAATGACAGATGGGCAGAGCTTCTGCACAAAGATCCACAGCCCAGGAGGTTGCAGGGCTCGGAGCAGTGACACTTGTAGCTGGTGGTGCTGATGAGGGGCTCTGAGCTTGCCGCCATTATCATGCAACAAAGCTCATGGTCAGGGATCCCCAAGGCCAGTAGTGACCTCACGATGATTTTCTTGCTTTGAAAGTCACTGCTGTGGTGCAGATGGAGGAGTTTGCTGATCCCCCGCCTCAGGAGAGGTCCCTCAGCTCTAGCTGGCAGGGTTGCCCCTGGGTGAGGTTTGCACACAGGAAAAGCTCAAGAGAATAACAACATGGAAACTTCTGGTCCAGGACCTGGGAACTTCTGCCTCTTCAAAGCACAGGGAGGCCATGTTCACCTGAAGCTTTTGTTCTGACCCAGGATGAGCTGGCAGGAGACCCTCTCAACACCCTACAATATGTGTAGTACCATGCTCTCACCTTACATCCTGCTGTTGTCCTCCAGCTGTTGTCCAGATATTTCACAGTGGTACTGAGACAGCAATGGATGAGACCAGCTCTGCTTTCCCCACCACAGCCGTCAGCCTACTGGGATATCACCATTAGGGAATGGTAAACAAACAGAGG
This sequence comes from Phoeniculus purpureus, assembly GCA_028565055.1. Lineage (NCBI taxonomy): Eukaryota > Metazoa > Chordata > Aves > Bucerotiformes > Phoeniculidae > Phoeniculus > Phoeniculus purpureus. The sequence goes on from JAOXOE010070339.1 coordinate 20,931, forward strand.
CGGGTCCCGAGCAGCACAGGTTCCCCAACCTTAAATAATGTCTCTGCGTCCCCATTGTTTTCCTAACTCGAGGCATTTCCTTTGTTGTAACTGTGACCTATAAAGTGGCGCTTCAGAGGGTTTTATAATAAAATGTTGAGTGTATTATGTTACCAGTGCTTTTTCATTGCGAGGTGGGTTGTCTCTGCTCCACTTTCCAGTAGACTGCAAGCCCAGCAAACCTCCAACGCTGTTAGTTACTACACAGTTCCTTAGCAATGCAGTCCACAGCTGCATGGGCTTGTACCATAAGCGGTTGAGTCCTCTGCAGTGACATCAACCAAAAAAGCCCCGGTCATATTACCCGCTAAAAACCCAGCACTAACACAGACAGTTTGCATGAATAGGTGTAAGAGACTCCTACCTGTATCAGCAGAGTGCAGTCTTCTTGCACAAGAGCAGCAAAGTGCATCCACTACCTTCCTCTGGCCACTAGATGGCAACTGTGTGCAGTGCTCAGTGCCTGCTGCGGTCACTGATGGAAATCCATGATGAGGTTTAGCTGGAAAGAAGTTAGTAAAGAATGGGGCTGAGCCCAGTCTTTACAGCCCAGACACATGTGAAGTATCTTTTGGTGGCTGTACCTCTATTAGATCCACTCCCACAGACAGTACTGGGAAGGTGCTGTAGCTGTGACACAAAGGTCTGGATAATATTCCATTCACCTGCCTTTCCTACCCCACCTCATTGACACAAACGTGCCAACAAGCCTACTAGTGTCCTGTCAGCTTCTGAGTCAATGCATTCCGAATGAACAGCCTGATACGGCATTGCTGGGTTTGTGAATCAAGTCACTTCTACAGAAGATTGCAGTTGTTTGGCAAGCTCAAAGTACCCAACACATTTAATCATCACAACCAGGCATGATCAAGGTAAGACTACAGAGGGCGACAGTCATGGCACTTAATTACTGTAATACCAGTTTCTTAAAAGACGTCAGCATGTGGCCCACGATTTAGCAATGCTGCAGACTGCAAGTAATTCACAGCTGTGGTAGTAACAGCAGCCGAGGCATCTAAAGATGAGCAGACACAGGCAACATCCTCTGCACTCCCCTGATGCCAGACAGGATCAGTGCTGGCTGCGCAGGGACCTCACCACTGCGGTGGCTGTGCCAGCCTCAAACATCGACCCAGCCCTAAGGGAATGAGCTCCCATGAGGTAAGACCTTATTGAGTACTCCTGATTGAATCACAGAATCATAGAATCATTAGGGACTAGAAGGGATCTCGAAAGATCATCTAGTCCAATCCCCCTGTCACAGCAGGATCACCTAGCCCAAGTCATACAGGAACACATCCAGGTGGGTCTTAAACATCTCCAGTGAAGGAGACTCCACAACCCCCCTGGGCAGCCTGTTCCAGTGCCCTGTCACCTTCACTGGGAAGAATCAAAGAAAGACTCTGACAGTGAATTTAAAGAGGGGCCATGTCAGAGGCCCAAGCTTTTTCTTATTTAAAATGGCAGGAGCAATTCTAGGCTAGGAGGCCCAGAAATTGGCCAGGATCTTCAACTTAAGGTTTCAAAAGTAAAAAGAAAACAGCTCCAACAACTGCTCAGCAATGTCCTGCTCACCTGTGTGATCTGCAGTTCTCTCCAAGACCATCCCAAATATCCCATGTCGTCGTTGCCTGTTTGGCTTCTTCCACCTCCTCCCAAAGCCCAGAAACCTTCTTACCTTGCAGAGCGCTGTGTTCCATACACAAAGAGAGCTGGTGGGTGCTGCCACTGCCAGAGCACTTACGAGCGACCATCCAAGGCTTTAATGATCAGTTGCCTGTAGAAGGAAGGTTGCACCCACAGCACATACAGAGCCACTTGAGGATCCTTGGGGCATTCTGGGCATGGAGATCTCAGCCAGATGCACTTAGAGGCAAGGGCTAGCTTTAGGAACCAGCTTTCCTGGAATTTCTTCTCGTTTACAATCTTCCACACTATCTCCACCTGAGAAGCTGACGCACAAGGCTAGACATATCCCATTTGGCATTGACATGGTGTTTCCAGCATGAGAGTTCAGTCTGTGGCTCCTGAATCACATGGGTTTGTCTGTGCTTAAAACCAGGAGGGTGGTAGGCATGAAAGACTTCCCCCAGTTCAGAACCCAGGCGAATGTCCTTTGGGCCATAAAGCCCACGAAACTCTAAAAATGGACTTACTAGCTGGACAATAAAACTATGAGAACTTGGAACGATTATACCCAAACACATCTTTCACAAGGGAACTTGCTGAGCAGCATCATGCAACCTGTCCTGTGGGCAACACTGGTACAAGGAGAATGTATGAGGCTCAGAAAGCACATTAAAGCTCCAGACAAAGTGCCAGACAGAGTACATATACTTCTGTTTGAGAAGGAAAACTGACCCCTAAGGGGACAAATGCCCAGGAGGAGCAAATTAGCAATCCTGTTACACAAACTACAGCAGGGAAGCCAGGCTGCTGCAAGCCCAACAGGGCAGCCAGGGCAAGAAGTTGCCATGTCTGACCCCTCACACAACAGATGATGAACTAGGAGGCCAGGGAGAGTTTTCAGCCAGTCCCCTGGGTGCTTCTGAACCATAAAGAACAGACCACATCTTTAGTGTCAGCTGTGAGTCTGACCTAGCCCATCCTCCATACAGCAAGAGAAGATGGACAGTTTCACAGTGGAGGCAATGCTTGGCTCCAGCCAGGCCTGTAGCTAAGATTCATAGCTTTTCTTTCTATCTCAAACGTCAGACTTTCAACTAAGCTGAGCACCAACAATCTACTAATGTCACAGTGAAAAGAAAGAGGAAAGTCTCCCTTCTCCTGGTCTGGTTTCTCAGCGCTACTCCTGTCCCAGTGCCAGCTTTCATCCTGAGAGTGCTCTTCGCCCATCCTTCCTTTGACAACAAACCTGAGGAGTCATTTGTACTCTCTTTGTACATCTAATGTTACTATTCAAACACGAGGCCAAGACACCTGGGTGAAGGGATTTTTCTTCCTCTGGGAACAATGGACACTATTTTCACAAGCACTGGCAGCCACTGTTAGTGTTTCTGCCTCAGTCCTGTCCAGAGCTGCTCCTGTTCTCCCAAGGTGATGGATGCCATGGGAAAGCAGCAGAGAACAACCCCACCAGGGGCCCCAGGGGAAAAATTATGCCACCAGCAAACTGACCTATTGATTCAGTGAGGCTGATGCTCTGAAGGATGCAGGCATGTGGCCAAGCTGGTTTTGGAGACTCGTGAGCCACACAGCCCTGCAGAGGTACAGTCTGTGCTGCAGAGACCACTGCAGTGCTGGGAACAGCTTAAAAGAGCTAAGGGAGGCAGAAATGCCACTCACCTCATCTGTTCAGGTCAGGACAAACACCCTGTTCTCCCCAGCCAGCTCCAAAAGGAGAGCAAAATGACACGGCAAAGCTCAGAGCCATGGAAACAGCACCAAAAAGAGACAAGACTTGACTTGGAGCAGCCGAATAAGAGAAAAGCACACACTGGCAAAGGAGAGAGCAAAGAGGTGGCCACAAAGCAGAGAAAGGAAAGGGTAGATGAAATCTGGGAGAAGTCCAGGTCTCTCCTCTTCCAACTTGCACTTTGCCTGCCATGCTCTGTTCCCAGCACCAATGAGTCTGCTCAGAGGGTTGTCCTGGTCCTGTTCCTCCCAGTTCAGAGAAAAGTGAGGCTGGGAGGGAAGGAATGGAGTAAACCTGAAAGCAGATAGACTAAGGTCAAAAGACCAGGGGGATACTACAAACTACGGCTCCATCCAGAGACTACAAGAGTCCAGACATTTGTTTGAAAACGTTTGAGGGATTACCCTTACCTGGTGTTTCTGTAGCACAGGTAACTGGATTTGACCTGGGTCAACTTTAGGAGAAAAATACCCAACACCCAACCTGCTATGGGAGTGAACAGCCTATACAGCTTTGATCTTGAGAGCAAACTCTGTCCTTGAGCAAGTATGCTAGCAAGATATCAAAGCTAGGGCTGCAGACTGAGGAATGCATTGTTTTTTATACATGGCTTTGCTTTTTTTAGAGACTTTTTTTACTCTTCTTACTTTTCCTAGACACTGGGTAATCAGTAAGTTTAAGGAATGATAGTTAGGTAATGTTAGCGTAACCAATGGTATGAACCCAAGTGTATCTATAGTGATAACAGAGTGTATAAAAGGACATAGAATAGTTCAATAAATGATTTGGCTTTGTCTTCATCTGTCTTCATTGTGGAGTCCATGGCAGCTAATTGCCACAACCTACTAAAACCAGCAGTGCTCTCCAACTGACCCAGCTTTGCCTTTGAGTAGCATAAACCACTGAATGCTCTTGCAAAACCAACCCTTTGTCTTAACAGAAATGCCTGCCTACAAAATGCCCACGAAGCTAAACCATATTACATCACTCCAGCTTAATTCAGAGGAGAAAGTGGCACAAACAACTTACATGACAGAGTGAAGCTCATCATGAGTTCTCCTTCGTCTTATTTGTCTTCCTGCCAGAAACAAGCACTTGGCTGCCAGCACATAATCTAAATTATTCCCTTCAGCAGGAGCTCAAGAATTCACAGAATCCTAGAATCCTTCACATTGGAAAAGACCCTTGAGAACATCAAGTCCAACCATTAATGCTGCTCTACCAAGTTCACCACAACACCAGACTTCTAAGCATAATATTGCTCAGACTTCTACGTATTTTCAGACTACCTCAAAGATCTCTCAAGAAGTCTGTTAAAAGTAAGAAAACAATAATTTAAAAAACACCACATAGCACTAGAATCTGAATGAGGAAATGCAAAATGCCCATGACAAATACTGAAACACAATTATTTACTTCAATTAAAAAGAGGAGAGCACTAGGATGTCCAGTTTGTGCAATGCAAGAACTGGAAATGGCCTCAGCATAGTCCCTGTGCTGGAAGGACTGAGTCATTGCAAGGACATGAGCGGCTTGCTGGTTCATGGCCATGAGTGGCAGCAAGGGTTCCCAGTCAGACAACTGGAACACTCAGCACATCTGTGTCAGTGTCTCCGATCCAGGTGCCTTTTGGTGCGCTGGGGGGCTCTGGAGAAGTGCTGCAAACCACCTGAACTCTGCTGCTCACGAGAATGTGGAGGAGGGACCTGGAATCTTGGAGAATCACCACGGACTCCTGTTGCAGAACAGAAACACAGACATGGGGTAAGTGCTTTAGGATTGAAGGGTAAGCTGATGCTCACCCCATTACAACCTAACCAGAATCCACCTGGCCTTGGCTGAGACACATTAGAGGCTGCAGGGTAGAAGTCAGCACTCCCCAGCTCAAGATAAAGAGCACAATATTAGGGAGGGAAAACCCAGTTAAGGTAGGACTTCTCACTCTGGGTATGGGACCATAACTAGGGAGCCAGAGGCTCACCACGTCATGGCCACTGCTCCCCTCCTGAAGAGGGGGAAGGCAATGGGGAGACTTTTGCACCATGGAAAGTACTAAAAACAATAGAGGTCACACTCCAATGGAGAGAGCTCCCTCCCATTACAAAGGTACCAGAGCTTTCCACCCTGGGAGTCAAGGAGGGTTTGTTTCTTCTAGCAGAGCAGAGGGGAAAGAGGAGCACAGTGGAAAAAGATACCAAAATTACTAGACCTTCTTGGAGTCCCTTCACAGTCAAATTGCTTAGTGAACACAGGACACAGCTTCTTGAACTAAGCACTTGTTCCCCTTGGCAGCCCAAAATGCCCCACGATCACTGTGACCTATGACATGACAGCATCAAACAGCTGTCTAAGAGTTACAGCCACATCTCTGCTCAAGGGAGGGGTTGAGTTTTGGAATCTGTTCAGCAGGGCTGGGCAGAACGGATGATGTGTCCCATGGTTGCTGTCTGCTGATCCTTACTGCTCTCACAGTGGGGTCCTTCCCAGCCATGGCACTCGCAGTGGTAGCTCCCAGGCCCAAGGATGCATACACCCTCGTTCATGCACGGGTTGGGTTTGCACAAGTTCACAGGGCTTTTTGCTTCTACAGAAAAACACAAGCAGAAGAGCAGGCTCAGACACATCTACAGAGTATTCATAGCTAGGACCCATGTCCAACAGGAATGCTGCAAAGTAACAGACACCAAAAAGAAGTCATTTAGGGTTAACGACAGAGCAGAAGATACAAGTTCATAACCCTGTCTTGACCACAGAGGACAAACTCCTGTGTGTTTAAACTAGAGAAGAAAAATGGCTTTGCTACGTGTTCTAATCTGGAGGCGAATACTCTTGAGGAAGCTTCAAAGAGTGACATCACGTTAGGCTGCACATTGAAGAAAAGCAAAGGCCATGTGCACTGAACATGTGGCCATGTATCTTCATGTGAACTGAACATGTGGCCATGTATCTTCATGTGCACTGAACACACAGGCACCCCTAAGTCCCGTGCACCCAGGCTCTGCCAATGCAGAGCGTGACACACATCCTGCTCCAAGCACTTTATAACCCCGAACACCACTGGAGTTCAAACCCCACTTTGCCCTTGAAATGAACTGAGTTTCCACCAGCGAGGAGCAAGGAACAGAAGTCGGTTGGGAAGCGAGGATGACACGAAGGGAGAATAGCACAGGAAAAAAGTGTGGGCTTCTATCCTAGGAGGTGTGAGAGAAAAGCCTGCAACCACAGGCCAAGCTGTTATTAGCCCTGTTCTTGTTATGAATGTGACAGCCTTCCTAACCCTCCCGGGCACAGCAGAGCTCAGCTGTCAGCAGGGCTGGCAGCGTTTCCTGCTGCCTTCCTTGCTGTGAATACCTTAGGTTAAGTAGCAGCGTCCCAGAAGGATTTGCTCCCAGTCTGCTGGCAACACCACTGCAGTGTTGGTAACAGTGTGAAATTCCTCTATTGAACAACCACAGGGTGCTGAGTCCAGAGCTGCTCACCCTGCCCTCCGCTCCACAGAAGAAAATGCAGAGGGAGTAGGGATTAGGAAAAGAAGAAGAAAAGAGTACAAACTCCATCCTAATCCCTCAGGATGGTTATTAGCGCACATCACGCTCACTCTCCCCGCACAGAGAAATATACACACCCCCCAACCTCTGCCTACAACCACAGAATTATCACTGACATACATTTTTTGAGGTATCTCAGAGCTAGGATTTGGCTGTCAATCTTTAGTTCCTGTTAATTTTATATGGATCCCAGTTTGGTTCAACACCATTTTTGTCATCATGGGAACATCTTGGATGGGGACAGTGTCTCCCAAGGGGTGGGCACTTGTTTTCATTGTAGGCTGGTAGTGTGACTGGCAATGAAAGCTGGGTCACTTGGACACACAACTCATGTTCCAGGTGCTGGCTGCTCCTCAGAATGCTTTTCCATGGTTTTCTGCTCCACATACCATATATCCACCACTTTCCTCCATGGCTGTCCCACAGCACAACCTCAGTGTCCCTGTTTGGTGGAATCATGTTATTCTATTGAGACTCCACTCCCCTGAACTGAAGCCTACTGTTAGCACAGCATTATCTTAAATAAGCTTCTTGCAGTTGACGGATTATACCCTTTGATGATCCCAATAGCTACTACTTCCATTAATCATATTCATATATATTTAATGCTTGGAGTCTTTTGTAACCCCCAGACTGTTTTTTTCTGGTCTCTTTTTATCTGAGCCTCAGAATAAACACCATATTCCAGGTGTCCAAGGGCAAGGTCTGTTTCTCAAGTGTTTTTACCATGAGTCATGGATTTTTTTAAAGTCCCTTCACAGACAATGATTCTCTTATTGAGTCTTGGCCTTGGGAGCAGAAGACTGAATGAAGGGCTTATCTCTACATCGCTCTTTGTCCCAGCCTATCTAGTACAAACAGCAACTACCTGCACATGAAATGAAAGGAGTAATTCAGTCTCAGGAAATGACATGTTATTACCCTAACTTGTTGAACCCTGCAGTCTCTTCCCTTTCATCCATGGCATTGTAGTTAATCTCATGGTACAGCAGATTGTTTTTATAATAACACAGCTGAAAATAGCAGAACAGCAAGAAGCTCCAGGTAGAAAATGTCTGCAGAGCCTGCCAGGAGTCTGGCTCCTCACCACAAAATGACTTTGTAGTTCCTTCAAACCCTGATGGAGCCATGGGCATGCTCAGAGATGAAAAGGACCTTTGACTGTGCTGAAGCTCAATGTGCTCCTTCATTTGACCTTACAAATGTGTTATGACAAAAACAAAGAGCTAGATGCTAAATTCAGGTTATTCTGAATTACAAACAAGACATGGCATGTCAAGGAGGAGATTTTTGCCACCACTGAGGTCTTCCAAGCTGAATTCCATCAAACACAGGCACTCATACTCAGCACACAAGTGAGTCAAACTTGCTATCCGAGTCAATTTTTTCCCAGCTGGAAACTGACCCTCCAGCCTCAAAGTTTAGAGGAAAATACACTTCTTTTTTTTTTCCACATAAACCTGAGCTTTTAAATGACTATGTGAAAATCCTTCTCTCCTGCTTTGGATATAAAGATTTGTTCCTGCAAACAAATTAATCACAAGTTGCCCGAAGGCCTCAGTTTAACCATCTGCAGGTTTCAGAGTGAACAAATTATGATTTTTGCATTAAATTCCATACAACACAAACCCTTGAGAGCCTACTGGTAACTTTTAGTAGCAGGACACTAGGGAGAATTTGAAGGCGCAATTTGAATTGGACCTAGCCAGGGAGGTCAAAGGAAATACCAAGAATTTCTACAGGTATATGAATGGTAAAAAGAAGTCTAGGGAAGGTGTGGGCCCCCTCAGAAAGGAAACAGG
>JAOXOE010070387.1:0-29690 GCA_028565055.1 Phoeniculus purpureus
GTCGGCAAACTTGCTGAGTAGACACTCTGTGCCCTCATCAATGTCATTGATGAAGATGTTGAACAAGACCGGTCCCAAAAATAACAGAGCAACAGTATATATATAATATCATATATATAATGAATCTCTGTGTGTGCACACATGTGCACACATTGGTGCATGTACATACTTGCACATTGCACAAGAGCAAGAGGAGGAACAAGAACAAACAGTCGCCAGTTTTAACCACATCTGACAGTAATAAAAGGCTAAAAATATTACATTCCTGTACATTTCATACAGGCTGCTAAGTACGAGAAGAGAGACCCACTGCAGCTTGAATTAAACCCTTATGGCTCACAAAGAAAACTGCAAAGATGGAAGTTGTTAACACCCACTCACGGGAAAAGTTGCAGTCAGAAGTGCCAGCTATGTAGACCTAGGAGAATCCAAAGGAGACTGCCCAAGGGAAACCAAGCCTTGTAGCTCACAGGACTATGGTTTGTGCCAGATTTGTAGTCCATTGCTGTCCAGCTTTGAAGATGGCACACTCAGTTCTTGCTCTTTGACTTTGGGGAAGAAAAGACAAATGTTTTTCACACAGATGTCTCAAACCTGATAAGCTGAAACTCAAGACGAAAAGAGAGACCAGAATCTGTTATTAAAGACCCCATGGGATATTCTCACCAGAGTCTCCACATGCAGCATACCACACAAAGAGAAAGCTGCATCCTCAAGGTTCTCAGACCCTGTAGACTGGAGAACAACTTCATGCCCTGGTAGCTTGGACTTTGATCTTGCTTAAGTTAGCAAGAGCCAGTGCTGTTAAAAAGTCTTAGATCTCACTGTCTACCTTGTCACATGCAAGGGTTCAACCATTTTCAAAAGTTTGGTGAGGGACACACATCTTAGGCCTAATGACTTTCATGCTTTTTCTCTAAAACGGGTGTGCTATCCATGGAGAAGATACAGCATGAGGAAGGAGTAAGTCAAGCTTCTTTGCACTGTTCCTTGCTGGTTCAATGTGGAGTACCTGGCTCTGCTGGAGATGTACATGCTAGTGCCACACCTCTGGCATCTCACTTGGATGCCAAAGGAAAACTGAAAGGGAGATAGTGTCCAAACCAGGTGCTGCATAATGTACCAATAAACACACCGTCTTCCAGACACTCACCATAGTGCTCATCTCAGTCACATTTCCTCCCAGTTCATAGCTGGAGTGCATTTGACAAGGTTTGTTTACTTCCTCTCCAGGGTTAGATGTTCTGCTCACACATGCTGGGACAAACTGCAGTACTCTAACATCCACAATCCCCTCTGGACGACAGGCTGCCTTTCTATGTCCTAGTCACAGTCACTCATTTATACCTCTCCGGCATCATACAGCTCAGACCCTCCTTTCCTAGGCACATTCCCGTGTCTAAAAAATACAATTCAGGAGCTTTTTACCCTTCATGTTGTGTAGCACTTGGCTCTCAAACTCAGCAGTCTTGCTCATAGGTGCTGAGGCAATCAATGCTTCTAGGCTGCCTTGGATGCCTGTAGCCACGTCTATCAGTGCTCTGGTTCACAGCCCTTCATATCCCACACAAAGAAAGGAGAGAGAGTGAAAGAATTCAGCATCCAAAACCTGCTATTGACCTCTTCTTCTCCAAAATGTTACCTCTGAGACAAACAGAAGCGCCCATTTTTGTTGCAGGGTGACGAAGGGATGTGTGCAGCATTATTATTACTGCTACACGTGTGAGGTTAGCTTGAGATAATGAATTCTATTTTTTAAAATCATTTGTTGCTGAAAGAGTAACAGTGACCTGTTATGGTAATCTCCAGGGCTTGGAGCAATAAAATCAAGTTACAGTCTTCTAAAATAGCTACATTTTGCGATTTTATGGGAAAATAAATATCCATTCTCTTCAGTGTAAAAAAACCTGACAAGTCGCTGGTTTTCCTACACTAATCTAAAATGAGTTTGACATTTAGCCTTGGTTTTGTGCTCTGTCATTCATTACTTGAGGATACAGAGAGGAAGCCAGAAGAAGTGTTTGTCAAATAGTAAATATTCAATAAATTGATTAATTTTAGCAGTCTAAAGCAACACACCATAAAACCTTAGAAATTTGATAGTATTCTTACCTTTTCTTACATGACACTCAAGGTAGTCTTTAGAGATGTTTTATTTCATGGGTGAATGATAATTCCTGTAGTTGGGCGATTCAACGTAAACAACTGCAATAAGACAATTCAGTTAAATCTCTGTTAATTCAATTCCAAAGAGAGAAAGTTGCTTCATTCTTATTAACTGCTTCCCAAGGAGTTAAGGCCCCAGGGCTATAGGACTGCATGGACTAGAGGTTAAACACATGCTTGACTTCTGAGCTTCTAGGATGCAGATCCTCACAGTTCTGTAATTCATCATATTGCTCCTAGTTGGAAGTGCTATAGTCAGAAAGCGTTTCCTTACTCCCATTGTTGTCAGGCTGGGAAGCAGGTTTCTGAAGGCCACAGAAAATAACCCAGTTCAAGGGATTTCCAAATGATCTGTAAAACTCTAATCTGCCTCTGTGCTTTCCATGGGGAGAATATACTAATTGGGCAAAGCTAGCATAGAGAGCCCAAATTTGGCTTGTATAAATGTGTGAGCTAGATCTTAATTTTGTCAAATAAAACTCAATAGGAATTAAAATATGTTAATGATTTCCCATGGGGACAGAGAGGCAGCCAGTCACACATAAAACAGCGGCAGCCAACCCGGCAGTGAGATGATGCTCCTTTCTCCCAGTTCCTCATCGGTTCTTTTACCATTTGTCCACATGTGATACACACGTCATCAGCAGCACAATGATTATAAGCAGAGAAGAGACTTCATAGAAAACACAACCTTTAGTACCGTGAACGAAAAGACCTCAACCTGCCCAGTGTCTTGTGTTTAATTCAACTCCCTGTTCCAGTCTCTAACAGAGAATTTGTGATGTATTAAGTCTAAGAGCTCCCAACTAGTGACTATGCAAAATATTTTCACTGCTGTAGCTAATCTACAAAGACAAATATTTTCATGTTTACCCTGTGAGAAACAAAGTATTCTTATCTCCCAACATAAAATATTTGCTCTTTGTTGGATACCAACACTGTTCAACTCCAAAACTGTTTGAAATCCTGGCTTGTCACTTACCCCCTTCAGCAGTGCCCATCGTAGAAGAAAATCAGAAAACTCCATGCTGTTCTGCCGCCTTGTCTGAAGGCTTCATCTGTTGAGGATGTTCTCCTCTTAAATCTCTCTTGATCACGGAAGAGATTATCCCCCTTTGCTATCTTTCCACTTCAAAGAAGAAAAATGGAGCAATAATCTTCCCTATCCTATTTTGAATGAGAACTTAATTGTTTGACTACTTCTCCATTCTGTTCTTTGGAAAATGTTTTTCCTCCCTGTTGTAGATTTTCCACATACACGTGCCTTCACGATTTGCAAATTGCTGCCACACAGCCTGGGAAGCAACAGGCCAGCGATGGACACCGCAACCAGGGAGCACTAGCCCAGCTTCTGCCTGTGTCACGGATCTGTAGTGAATGGAGAAGTGAAACTACTCAAGGCGTTAATAGTGAGAGTGGCTCTGAGAGTCTCAGTGGGGAAACCTACAAAGCTCACCAAGATGCTGCCCAGGCTTTCTGCTTTGGACTACTTCACACACCCTTGTGCATAGGGAGCACCATTACAGCCCCTGGGCATTATAATCAACTTGAACTTTTAAGCCTGGATGTTAATAGAAGCCATTCCCAACATTTTGTCAGTCAGTCCTATTGCTAAGACACTGGCTGGATTTCCTTTACTTTTAAAGTTATGCTTCACTTAAAAAAATACATCCATTTTTTCAAGTCCACCTGTGCAGTAACTGTTTTCCTCATGGGACAGTGCTCCTCTCTCAATCACCTCTGTACTATTTTCAAGCCTTGCCACCCGCCCATCTAAGTTGTTAATTCTGTCTTACATTTCCCTGTACCTTTCTCCCAGAGAAGAAAGGCATCATTGAAGACTATCGTGCAGAGTTTCAAGCAGTTCCTGAATTGATCCCTCAGGCTGGTGAGAGCAGCACTCTCTGAGATAGAGCCCGGCAGAATTTGTTGAGGAACCTTTGAGCCAGCAGCGTGCCACTTGAAAAGCCTTTCTCCTTCAGACACCTTCAAGTCTCAAATCATTACCAAATATAGAATGTATTCTTTAGCAGGTACTACTTTCCCTACATGAGGTATCTAAAACTGTTGGAGAAAGCAAAGCTGAAAAGTACAACGATTGCCATATACGAGACGTGATTAAATCAAAATGACCCCACAGCCTGACCTGGTGGCCATACCAACCTCCACTTTACTCAGCCAGGTAGGTGTACAAGATACCATCAGGCTTCTTCAGGGCATGGAGGTGTGCACACAGGCACAGGCTGGGCTCCTTGCGTGCCACCAGCTGTGTGACAGCCTACGCTGCCACGCCTGTGGTCAAACAGCCTGCTTGCCTATGGGAAGGGGCATTGTGCAGGATTGTTGTTAGCAACAGGTTGGTGTTCAAAGTAATCAAAACAAAACTGTAAAATCCCCTTGTTAGACAGACTGTGGGTCTCATAGTTGGTGCTCTTGCTCTTGTCTTGCCTGGCTGACACAGAAATGATCTGTCACATGGCAAGCAGCATCACCAGCTCCCCTCCCACTGAGGCTCCAGACCCAGGCAGCCAGTGCCCCTTTAGCCCCTAACCTTTCTGCCCTGTTGCCCCCTGGCTGCTTTTGCAAAGCCAAGCATTACAGGGCCACAGGTAACACAGTGGTGCACTTGCACTTGCCCAGGAAGCCCATAAAGAACCTGGAGAGGCACATTCAGTTTTACATCTGAAGCAAAATAATTTTGATATTAAAAAAAAGTAATTTGCATGGCTTAGGTGACATATCCACCAGAAAAGTCAGTTCCCAGGTAAGGGTTAAGAATGAGTAGGGCAGGGATAAAGACCTTCTTTTTGCTACTTTCGACCCCTCTTCTTGCTTTCTTTTTCCATTCCAGGAAGCAGGCTGGCATTTTTGTGGCAATTCTAAAGTACATTCTCGTGCATTGCACACAAAGAAGAAAAGAGAATTTGTGATTCAGTGCTTACACTGAAATAGTTCCCAAAGTTAGAACTCCAGACTTGCAGGAATTAGACTCATTAAAGGAGGGATAACTTTTCCGTTTCTTTTCCACTTTTACCCTGTTTCTGGTCTATTTCCTCTGTGGCTGATGGCGTCCCTGTGGTTTTCTGACATACCTTGAGAAACCACGCGCTCTGCGCATCTCCTCTGCATTTGATGGACCTTTTTCCACAAGCACTTTCTTCCACTCTAAATTCCTGGCTAAGCTTTGTCATGCAGCACAAACCAACTGTGTATAAGGTGCCCAAAGCTGCCATCACCCACTTTGTGCACCAGCTCTGCTCCGACTTCTCACTTTTCAGGTGTATCCTCAATATATTTCCCTGCTTTTCAGGTAGGGATACAGCTGCTTCTTCCATTCACATACAGTCCCTTCCAAGAGAGGAACCAGTTGTTTTGGGCTGGTCTAGACTTCACAATGGGGGCCCAAAACCTTCTGAGATGGTGGTTGCAGCTGGGATGCTTTGCTCCTTCCCACTCACCAGGAAACAGTTACCCTTGGGCAAATGCTCTCTCCTGTTGCAACACAGGGTGTGAAAAGCAAGACTGCAAGTGCTGCTTCAATAAGGTATTCTGTATTTTGATGCACATGGGCTTGAGCATTCAGAGGTCCCAGCTCATCTCAGCAGCTCTCTGACTCGCAGAGAACAGTTGCCTTTTTGTTTATTCCCCTCACGCGTGAAGTCTACCCATATAAAAGCCACTCTTCAGGCAAAAACTCAAGGCTGCACAAGCAAATGGATTCTCATCTGCTGTGTCATGTTAACTGCAGAATGAAGAAGCAAATGGCAGCCATTCACTGCAAGCAGCACACTTGCAAATAGACTGGCAGAGCCATAGTAATGAGATGCAATGTACTAAAAAAGCCTGTGCTCTGAGTTGTGTGTGTGTTCGATGCAAAATAGCACTTAAACGCTGCACCGCTAGGTGCCTGAGCTGCTTGGCTGAATGAAGGCAAAAAGATGGAGGGGAGGAGAGAAAGCAAACCCCTTGGGTTGAAGCCCTGACAATCTACCCACTTTGGTGCTCTGCCTGAGTGCCTGAACTTCTTGAGACACAAACACAACTACATCCCTTCCAGGCCAGCCAGCTGATTGCTTCTGCCTTGCATTTTCATTTTGGAATCCTTTTACTATAAGGCTGATAAATACTGTCTGGACATTGAGAAGTGGAAAAGACCTAGTGTCCTTCCATAGTGACACTGCATTCACAGGAGGTAAATCTAGTTAAGGCAGGTTTTACCCCCTGCAGGAACTGGAAAGAAACACCACATACTCCTAGTTTACATCTTTGATCCACCAAGTTTACACATGGGGCACAGCATGTCTCCTGTTGCTGAGGGCTATTTTCCCCTTGTGCTGCCAGTGAAACCCCAGGAGGTGCAGCGTGTATCTGTTACAACTGCAGGACAACAGCTGGAGGTCAAGAAAATCAGAGGCAGAAGAGCATCAAAACTATTTTCTGACTCATCACAAAAACCAACAGAGGAAAAAAAAGGTCTTTACAATTCTCATCAGATGTTTTAATATTAAACATTAAAAGCTATACTACGGATCTGATACTTACAAGTTGTTCCCAAATAAACAAGAACCTTGCAAGCAGCTATTAGAATACTACACAGATTGTAGTAACACTATAAAAATCCCCAAAATACTTACAACCTTGCCTTCTGACCCAGGGCTGTGCCAAAATGCAAAAACCAATCCTGGTAACAAGACTTACGGGCACGCTGGTCTTGCACCAGCTGTGAGTAGCAGAAATGCATTTGGATCCAGCTTCCTCACTTACACCTTCCCAGCAGGTTTAAATACCGGGTCTCACCATAGGAGAGATGCTCTACAGCTCCTGCTGTCCATCCAGGTGAGCATCTCCCAGATTTGTCTCAAATAACTTAGAAGAAGTGAAAGACACATCTTGGGCTATCTGGACTATTATTAATGAACTGTTTGTAGCTAATGACTTTTTCTAGCTGCTGTAAGTTGTAGGTCTCTAAGCTAGAACTGATACTACTCTTCTCAATGAGAGTGGTGCAAAGAAAACCAGTATCAGCTCAAGGGCCACAGAGGATGTAATGTTGAATTAATGATGCTAATGGATGAGGTTTAATCAGTGTAGTTCACTGTTACCGTCAGATCAAGTTTGGGATTCTAGGGGAAGCCTACCCAGGTCTTTCCTTTGCAACACAAGGCAAGGATCCAAGTATCTCCTAAGTGAACTACAAGGCTGACTTTGTGGCCTTAACATTGCACCCAGCACCGGCTGGCTGCCTCCTACTGTGCCATTGCACTGGGTCCCGCAGGGAAAGCTCCCGTGCACTGTGGAGATCCCAGTTCCTCCACAGCACTGATGCGGATGAAGCAGGTGACTGCTTGCGCTGGTGACTTCCATGTGCTTCTCAAAAGCCCCAGGGAGATGGATTGGCCTCGTGAGGTCTTGCATACATCTACCTTGATATGATTATGGGGTCATTGACTTAAGGGAAAAAACTGACCAGTCCCTCCCTTCCACTCCTTTAGTCAAAGTGGTCTTAGAAATTCCTTTTAATAACAGCAAGCAATGCTCAAATGGCTGCTGTTTTTCAAATACTGAGTGCGATCACGTATTCAAAGAGTCGCAGCAAGGTTTTTGTCTTGAAAAAGCTTAATTTCCTGAAGCACATATCAAAATCCCACCCTGAAAATCCCTTCTATGCAACCGAGCCTTGCTTGTTAGAATTCTGCACAAGCACGTTTCCTCCCCGCTCCCTCAGGTACCATTCTCTCTGTGTACACTACAATAACAACTGCGCCTTTACCAAGGGTGAACACAATAACCAGGTCTTTGTAGAGGATAATTAACACCCAGCAGTGAATCTTAGCGTTTATTCAGTGGGGTATGAATGAGTTATGAAAATTCTTTTTTGCTGGAGAGGCAATGGGATATTGTCTTGTTTGCATATGCTTTGCCTCGTGCATGATAGCGTCTTTATGGTGCTCACAGCTTAAAGTCAGAAACACGTATGCAGATACTACATGTTTGAATCCAGGCAGTTAGTTTGCCTGTCCTGCTGTTGTTAGTGAAACCTCCACGGCATCTGTCTCTAATCCCAATTCCTCCTGTCCATTCTGAGCAGGATGAGGAGACCTGACCCTCTCCATGTGCTTCAAGAGACACAAAAGTTCATTTCTGGAATTGAATATCCATATTCTCACTTAAACTATGTAGACTAGTGCCCTCATATTGGATATTGCACAGAGTACTTGGAGGGAAATATAATTATACTATAAAGTTCTGAAATACCAAAGCCCCTAAATCTGGGGTGCTTCTTATTTCCCAATAGAAAGCCGGCATGTTGTTCTTTGCTCTCAAATGACAGTGTGTGTGAAAAGCAGCAACTCCCATTTGCAGTAGTGCATATCCATCTGTAGAGCGTGTATGTGCGTTCCATACGTGACATCCAAAAGTATCTCTCAACTCTTACGACTAGAACCCGAGCGTATCATCATTTAAATGAGAGCATGGCCTTTTTCAAAGCAGAAATGCTAACGCACATTTAGGGCAAAAAGAAAAAAAAATCCAGTTGTATTTTAAAAATTAACAATTAAACCCAAGTTTGTGGGCTGTGGGAACCATCCCAATAACTTTCAGTTCTCGTTCAAGCTACCAAGAGATGACTAAGAGAAGAGGTGACTCAGGCTGAGGAAACGCACATTTTCCCTGCTGAATCACAACACCTTTTTCACACATTTTGCAGCCCAATCCCATGGTCTGTAAGGTCCCACAGAAAGAGTCCCAACTGTGACCCAGCTGCACATTGTGGATGCAGTCTTGCATCTCCAGGATCACCAGACGTAACTGCTGAAGTGAGATGGCCAGATGGGGATGTGGCAAGCTTTGTCACTGCTGCTGTGGCTTTGCATTGCTGAGCTTGCACGAAAACTTGGGAACGCTGCCAGAAAAGGAGCCTTTTGATCTGACCTTGAGCCTGTGATAATGGCTGGAAAAGCAATAATACGACTGCTGGTATGCCAGTAAGTGTGCCAGGCAGCCCGGGCTGCTAGAAGAGTCCCTGCTGGAAATGGGGAGTTTCCCATCACCCACACGGTTTGCTGAAGCTGGAAACACGGCCCTCATGGACCTCACACCACTTCTGTAATTGTCACTGAATTGGTGGATTTTGCCTTCTCCCCTGCAACCTACAAATCCCCTTTCAGTGCAGGGAGTGGTTCACACTGAAGGTGTGTTTCCAAAGAGGTGATATTAAGAGAGGATGGGAATAAAACCATTGCATCCCTCAGCAGCAGCACAGCAACCCTCAAAGGTGACCTCCAAAGGTAACCCTCAAGCCTCTGACCTCCTCTGGTCTTTTATCGTATCTTAAAGGAGTCTTGGATTTTTTTTCTTTGAAAATTATCGGGGTAGATGGGAGGTTCTGCACGATGGCTTGTTTGTTTGTTTGGCTTCCTTTCAAAACCTAGGCCTTGTCTCTCCCAGAAGGGGTTCTGGCTAAGTGGGCAGCTAATGAAACAATAACAGTGCCTGAAAAAAAAGGAGCAAAAGTCTAGAGGGGAAAATGCAGTTTTTTATATCTTTTTTTGTTTTTAATCTGCCCGCCCAGCTTTCCTGCTTCCTAGTTAGAGTCTGCTGGAGCTTGGTCATCCACGGATGTTTTGAAGAAACAAGCGTTTTTTGCAAAACATCGAAGAGCTCCAGCCTCCCAGCAAAGCCTCTGTAATAAACACACGGCTGCCAGCCCTCAGAGCAGCATTTCAGGCAAGAGCGGCACTTCCTCTGTGCATGCTTTTTTCAGGAAAGCAAAAAAGGGAACTGGGCTTTCGAGTAGCTGTCCTCTACCTTTTCAACTATCATCCAAGAGAAAACAGTGAAAAGAAAATAAGAATAGCTCTGTAAATCACCTGCAGACAGCAGATGTGATGAGTTGCAGATATGGAGTTCATTTGCAGGGATTTATTCCACGCGCCGCTGAGCGCATGCTCTGCAGTCCTTAGGTAACGTGTCCTGCACAGCGGAATAAATGAATGTGTAACATTTTGAACTGCTGGCCAGAAGGCCACTCAACAAGTACTGCACTTGAAGTTATTCACTGCAAAGACAAGTTAAAAATAAACCTGCTTCTGCACAGGGACAAAGAAGCTGCTCTTGTACAGGAGGGGGTTTTGACATTAAATTAGGTTTAGTAGATGATGACGGAGATGCACATAATGAATCTGTAGCTATGGGGAAGCAAAGCATCCCTTCTGACCCAGATACAATCTGAAGTGCTTTGCTGATGTCCTCCTCCCTGGCTTGAAGGAGGAGTGTTGCCCACCAGGCCCTGGCCACGGCCCCACCAGCTGCAAGCTCCCTGCCCGCGCCTGAGAGTGCTCCAGCACCTTTCCCAGCTCCAGCAGCCGCACCACGGCAACAAATGCATGGATTACTATACTAAACACGTCAAGCTAAGTCAATAGTTTAATAACCACTATTAAAGCTTTTCCAGAGCCATTTAACAACTGTAAATTATTCCAAAATAAAATAGCCTCAGCCAATCAGCTGTGTGGTCACTGACCCACAACTATGTGCTTATTTCTCAATTAAACAAATCTCTGCACCCTGGTTTGCTCCAGCTGATTCTTGTACTTCGCAAGACCCAATTGCAAGATCCCAGTCCGCTGCCTGAGAGCCTCAGCTGGCTCTTCCTGACACCAGGTACTGTGCCTTTGCCCTTGCTGGGATAAACCTCTCTATGCAACTCATCCCCTGACATTCCCCCAGCTAAAGCCACACTAAGTCAACTGCCCCTGCCCTGCCAGGGGTGCAGCACCTTGTGTGTGGAAGGCTCACTCACCTGTTGGCCCTGGTGCCAGGCTACCTGGGGCAGCAACCATCACTCTTCAGTGAATCCTCCTGAATCCAGGGGGGCTTCCAAGTTCGCTGGGTGCTTCGCAGGAACCAGGGTACAATCCAGCAGCAGCAGGGAGGTGACAGGGTGGAGAAGAGTGTCGAGGCTGAGCTGCTAATGAGCCTGAGGCACCACTCCCCTGTTCAGAGCCAGAGCTCGAAGTCGCCAGTCAGCTGGTCGGGGGCAGCAGAGAGAGCCCGTCAGGCACAGCAGGAATAATTGGAGGGAGCTCCTAATTAATTTGATAATAACCCTGCCCTGTACTAACACACTCCACATGCAGAAACGGGTAAAAAGTGCCAATTAGCTGTGGAAGGGAAAGGAAACCCGGCGGGGATTCAGGGAAGTTCTGAGGCAAGGCCTGGCGTTGGGCAGGCCCGGAGGCCCCGCACGGCCCTGCCCGGCCCTGCCCGCAGCCTCACACCCCCAGGGTCCGCGACCTCTCCCGTGGAGCGAGTTCGGCCTCTTCTCGGCTCTTCCATTCAACAACCGGCCGTAAGTGGGCTCATTGTACATTTTGGGGGTGCCCTAGATTGTTCTTCCAGTCGGTTTTGCAGGCCCCAAGGTCTTCGTCCTTGTCCTCCTCCAACCACACAGTCTGTGGGGACCCTGCGAGCCATGGCCAGTAAGTGGAGTGGGGCCTCAGCTCCTTCCAAACCAGGGCTGTAGCTGCATTGCCAAGCTGGGCAGATGCAGACATCTTAATCCTTCCACTGCAGTGTCACCAGTTATTTCTCTTACTTCTCATCCAGCGCGTTGGGAGGTTTGGCTCAAAGAGGGCAGAGCAGCTCTGCTTAAGCCCTCCCCACCCCTGGGGTGGTGCCAGCAGAGTCTGCTCAAGGAGGGTCCCTACAAGGCTCACGGAAGGGTGGGACCGTGCAGGCACTCTGGAGCTGCCCCTCGCCCCCCACAGCACTCAGCACGAGCTGCTGGTGGTCCACAGATCCGTCCTGGGATTTCATTCCTAAACACTGATGTTGGCCTGCCCCCAGCACGTCAGACGTCCTGTTTAAAATTCCCTCCTACTAGCCTGCATCGAGCTGGTTTGTCTTTTCGCTTCGGAAGTCTCTCAAAACTTGCAGCATTCTTGCTCTAGGTGATCCTGCTGTGGCAGGGGGATTGGACTAGACGATCTTTTGAGGTCCCTTCCAATCCCTAATGATCCTGTGATTCTGTATTTGAGCCGAATCCTAGGGCCCAGCCTGATTCAATGATTCAATGTGTTTGTCAGAAAAGAGGCGGTTCAGATCTCATTACACGGTTTCAAAGTTTTACCAGGTACCTTGTGCTCACGACTTGTAAAGCTCCCATCGAGCACACAGCTATCACAGAATCACAGAATCATCATGGCTGGAAAGGACCTCCAGGGTCATCGAATCCAACCTTTATCCTATTATCTAACTGCTAGACCATATCCCTAAGCGCCGCATCCACTCGTTCCTTAAACACCTCCAGGGATGGTGATACCACCATCCCTGGGCAATCTATTCCAGTACCTAACTACCCTCTCAGTAAAGAACTTCCTTCTAACATCCAATCTAAACCTCCTCTGACACAACTTGAGGCCATTTCCCCTCGTCCTATCATCACTAATTTGAGAGAAGAGACCAACACCAGCCTTGCTACAACCTCAAGCTCCTGTGACCACAAAGAGAACAGTAGTATCCAGCCATCCCCTCCCTCCATGGTTTGGGTACCTCACCATGACCCATGGTAGTACTTTTTGGTTTATTCTAGAGTGATATCAAGGATTTCCCTATACTGAAAAACAATAGGTGTAAAACATGCAATAGCTAATCTCAGAGCTTTAAATATTCAAAACCTATCCTGCTGATTTGCTTTGGAGAGTAAATGGCAAAACCCAACTTCCCATGCAAAGCTTAGTTTCTATTTTAAATAAACTCAAGTGTCCTTTTCTTCTACGTCCCCATTGCTGCTTCTTAATTTTTAGAGGGAAAAGCAAATTCCCCTGGAGCAATTAAATGTCTGTCAAGTATAGTAGAGAGAATCTTTATACAAGACAGTAGAAATAAAAATTATTTAGATGGGGAAATTCACAAAATGGAGACATCCAGAGATTATTTTCTTTCACATTTTGTGAAGTAAATTATCTTGTCACAGCTGGGCAAGTCCAAACTCCAAAGAAAATGAAGATATGGTGAATATATAAACTTTGAAACGTTTCTGAGAATTTGAAATTGATGATTTATTGTGAACTTCGTATTAAAAAAAAAAATAGGGGAATACTTCTTGCAGAAGCTGCAGCACTTCATATGTTTGTTCTCTGAATGAATGAAGGTGGGCCCTTTGTTCCACAGCGATTGATTTTAAATACAGACTTCATAGAACATAAGCACTGAGGAGATTTCTCATTTTTAGAAATTAATATAGGAAGCAGGGAGATGGATTTCAATGCGAACACAACACATGTTTGTAAAATAATTGCCATTTATTGATCCAAGCTATTAAAGGCGCTGCAGACGACAGCACTACTTGACAGCTCTCATCGGGTTATTGATCGTCTTTTCTCTCCCAAAGTGTTGTTGCTTGGGCTTTGTTCACTGTGCTGAACACAGGCACCTATTCATTGCCACGGTTCCAGCTGATATTAGACATCACTCTCCTGAGCTACTTTTGGCACAGAAATATTGGTGCAAGATGTCTGCAAGGACTGAGACTCAAGTCACAGAAGAGGGTTTGTTATGAGCACACCTGGCCTGAGAAAGCTGTAGAGTCTCTTCCAGATGCCTACACTATTAAGGGCTTGCAACAACATGTACACACAGCAATGGCATCTTGATTGGGTCGGCATTCACTAGGAACAATGTATTCTCATCAGAGCTTGGACTTCGGTGCTATTATCCAACGCTGTCATCACCAATTACCACTCCTGTGTTGTTAACTATCTTTTGTGTGGGAGAAATTATTTAACCAGGTGGCCTTGTTCTCCCAAAGTCCAACAACACCCTAGAGAAGCAACCCTGGAACCACTCTAAAGCACAACAGAATCTGCCAAGTGACTGAACCATAAGACAGAAATGCAGGTTTCCTATTTGCAGTGTCACCAGATGAGCAGTGAGTGCTTTACTTTTGACCTGTGCTAAGAACTTGTTCTTATTGTTGCTTTTGCATTAATTACAGTGTTTTGAGCCAGGGAGCAGTGGCTGAGAACCGACTGGATGGTAACAAGCAGAACTGAGGGAATGCCACCAAACCAACAGAAACAGTCACTTGAATACTTAGGGAAAGTTTCAATGTTATTTACGCCTTATTCATATTTTCTCCAGCTGAACACACTAAGGAGTCCTAGAATTGTTTAGTTTGGAAAAGACCTTTAAGATCATCCAGTCCAACAGTGAGGCCAACTGTCCCAACCCACCACTAAACCCTGTCCCTGAGCTCCAGATCTCCACGACTGTGAAGCACGTCCAGGGATGGCGATTCATGTCCCTGGGTAGCCTCTTCTAAGAACTGATGGTCCTTTCCTGGAAGAGGTTTTTCCTAATGTCTAACCTCAGCTTCCTTTGGTGCCACTTGAGGCCATTTCCTCTTGTCCTATTGCTTGTTATTTGTAAGCAGAGACAAACCATCACATCTCTAATTGGCAGGAATCAGGAAAATGAACACTGAATAGTCAGCTCAAACAGAAACTATTTGCAGGAACTGGACTTTGACTTGGCATTCAGATCAGAAACACCAGTGACAGCAGATTCTGCTCACCTAAGCAGACAGGCACAGACTGTGGCTTCTCTCTTCACTTTTTGACTTTCAAGACGTTCCCTTGGATGGATCCAGATTACACTTTGCTTGATTCGCTGGGCAAAACTCTGAGCTAATTTAAGGAAAGGATTGAAAGAAATGTATGTCAGGAAGACATTTCCAAGTGGCCTGTCTACTTCTAAACAGAGACATCTGTAAGGGCATTAGTGGCCATCACAAGTGGAAGAGAGCACCTAGGAGGCAGCAGCTAAGAGGCCCTGCAACGTAGACAAGCAAAAAGTTCTTTGTTTCAATCTGCTGCTGATCTAAAAGGAAGCCAAACTCTTTATACAGGTCATATCTGCATTTTTGTAAGGATAAACTTCATTAACAGTGCTTCATGCAATTTTAAAATCCAGGTAGAGAAGAAACTGAGAGGCTTTGTAATTCTTGACCCCTCCTCAACCTCACAAGATTTAGGAAAACAAAAGCATTTTGCAAAGCTCTGTCAGTCCCCCTTAGCCTTCTTAAGCTTCTGCACTTTCCAATATGGTACTGCTATTTTCAGTGACTAAAGAGAATTCCCTCACTTAACTGCATCGTCACAAGAGATTAATCCAGTGTGGAGCTGGAGAAGAGGGAACTTAGCTGGCTCAGTTTCGTTCAAGGCAATTCAACAAGTTCCTACGAAACAGCCCTCTGGCACCTCCTAATCTTTCCCACCATAGAAATTATTCCAACCACACTTAGCTAGAGCTGACACCAAGCCTTTCCTAAAAGTCTCTAAAATCTTAAACCACTTAGAGATCTCTCAGCTAGACTTCTGCTGCTTCTCTCTTTCTCAGACTGCAGCTAGTGTGACTCCTTCCCTGCCCCTATACCTAATACACATGGAAAGCACAGCAAGGACAAGAGAGTCATTAGGGACAGTCAGCATGGCTTCACCAAGGGGAAGTCATGACCAACCTGATAGCCTTTTATGAAGGCACAATCAGGTGGACAGATGATGGCAGAGCGGTGGATGTGGTCTATCTTGAATTCAGTAAGGCATTTGACACAGTCTCCCACAGCATCGTCACAGCCAAACGGAGGTAGTGTGGTCTAGACAATCAGACAGTGAGGTGGATCATGAATTGGCTGCGGGATAGGAGCCAGAGAGTAGTGGTCAACGAGACACGGTCTAGTTGGAGGCCTGTATCTAGTGGAGTGCCCCAGGGGTCAGTGCTGGGACCAGTCCTATTCATCTATTAATTAATGACTTGGATGAGGGATTAGAGTGCACTGTCAGCAGGTTTGCGGTTGACGCAAAGCTAGGAGGGGTGGCTGACAACCCAGCAGTCTGTGCTGCCATTCAGTGAGACCTGGACAGGCTGGAGAGCTGGGCGGGGAGAAATTGAATGAACTCTAACAAGGGCA
This sequence comes from Phoeniculus purpureus, assembly GCA_028565055.1. Lineage (NCBI taxonomy): Eukaryota > Metazoa > Chordata > Aves > Bucerotiformes > Phoeniculidae > Phoeniculus > Phoeniculus purpureus. Next base: position 16,139 of record JAOXOE010070387.1, read on the forward strand.
AGTGTAGAGTCTGGCATCTGGGCAGGAACAACGCCAGGTACCAGTAGAGGTTTGGGACTGACCTGTTGGAGAGCAGTGTAGGAGAAAGGGACCTGGGGGTCCTGGTGGACAGCAGGATGACCATGAGCCAGCAGTGTGCCCTTGTGGCCAAGAAGGCAAACAGCATCCTGAGGTGGATCAGAAGGGGAGTGGTTAATAGATCAAGAGTAAGTCTCCTCCCCCTCTACTCTGCCCTGGTGAGACAGCATCTGAAATGTTGTGTCCAGTTCTGGGCCCTTCAGTTCAAAAAGGACATAGAACTGCTGGAGAGACTCCAGCGCAGAGCCATGAAGGTGATAATGAAGTGAGATGTCTCCCTGACAAGGAAAGGCTGAGGGAGCTGCATCGCTTTAGCTTGGAAAAAAGGAGACTTAGGGGTGACCTCATTAATGTTTATGAATATGTGAAGGGTTGGTGTCAGGAGGATGGAGCCAGGCTCTTCTCAGTGTCATCTAGTGATAGGACGAGGGGCAATCAATGTAAGGTGGAATATAGGAGGTTCCACATCAACATGAGAAGGAATTTCTTTATGGTGAGGGTGACAGAGCACTGAAATGGTCTGCCCAGAGGGGTTGTGGAGTCTCCTACTCTGGAGACATTTAAAAGTCCTGTGTGACTTGGTCTAAGTGATCCTGCTGTGGCAGGGGGATTGACTAGATGATCTTTGGATCCCTAACATTCTGTGATTCTGTGAATGCAGGGGCATCTCTTTCACAGTGCTTTGTCTGAGAGCTGCAGTGATCTTTGGAGGTCCCTTCCAAACTGTAACATTCTGTGATTCTGTGATTCTTTTAAAGTTACGTTTGTAGCAAAAGTAAAATAACTGGTTCACAAAAGTATTTTTAAAGTAGAAAACAAGCCATAGCCCATAAAAAGGAATTTTTGACCTCATCTGGAGGGTTGTTGATAGTCTTAACTGCAAGAGGTACAGCAAAATAACTCATCACAATGGAGTGGATTGAAGCCTTGGTAATGATCTGTGGAGACAACACTTTCTCAGATGATAACCAAATATATCTGTGTGTCTTCTAAACAAACATCAAGCTTGGGGCTTTTTTTCCATGCAGAGGACGCTCAACATACCTATGTAATGATGGAGTTGCCTATCACTGTCTTCTTCAGGAGCTCCAGCAGTGTGATGTCTGCAGATCTCCCAAGATCATCTGACATTGCTGGTACTATTCTTCACAGTCATGTTTCTTGTCATGTTTACAATTACCTCCTCTCACTCTAGTACTATTGACTTCACACTGTACTTACCATAGAGTCATTAAGGTTGGAAAAGACCTTCAAGAGCATCAAGCCCAACCATCAACTCACTGCCACCATGCACACTAAACCACATTCCTAAGAAACCATGTTTCCATCTTTCATCTCCTTTATTGACTGAACTGTCCAAAATGTCTTTGTGATACTATTTTAGTTCTTCTTGCCTTACTCACTGCATTTTCCTGACCTTTCCATCACAAATCCACACAACTGCAGTGTGAAAGGAGAAAGAATAAAGGTGTTCACACGCACAGGTTATGTATGCTAGAAGGTGGAGTAAATTACTTTCATTAAGGCATGGGGGCAAGTAATAAGCACAATGGTAAATGGTGCAAACATCTCAAACTCCTTTAGGATATGTAAGGCATTTAGTTGTTCAGAACTGCCAGCAACAGACTGTATCAAAGTAGTAGTAGAGGCATGGGAATGAGCAGAATGAAAGTATGCTGAGGATCAGAGTTAACTCATCTAATCTAGGAACTGAGCTTTCCTAGTTATCTAAGTTCTTCAAGCATCCTGTATTTGTCTTCAAGCATCTCTGTCTGTTCACAACCCCCTGAGAAACAAATTGCCCCGGTCTTGGGAGCTCCCAAACTCAGTAATTCACTGCTTTTCACTGAGCACGACTATAGTCCAATCTCCTGCTCTTATCTCTTAGCATAGCGATGTAAAAAATCATCTAAACTGTGGCAGACTCAATGTTCTTCCCATTCTGCAGGGACTATAAACAAGAACCCAGTTAAATTCCCTAACGTCTAAACAAAAATGTATTATCTAGCCTCCCTGTTAAAGCTGTAAAATACAACCTGAATCACTGAAAAAAAAAGAAGAAAAATAAAATTAATTACAGTATAGTGTGCTGGCTGTAACTTCCATCAGGGAGAGGCAAAAAAGATGCTAAATCCAAGGATATTTATTGTGAGATAAATAAGGCTGAAACCCAAGACTGTAGTTAAAGGAAGGAGGTGGCTACCACCTCACTCCTCACTCTTACTTCCTTGGCCTCAATCAATATTCTGCTGTTCACTGAAAATTGAGAGACTCAGCAGGCTCTGCCAGCCAGAGCACTCTGCTAGCCCATACAACTTTAGGGCCAAGGACAAGATTTGGTGTGTTCCAAATAGACACTGCTCACAGTAGTTGAGATGAATCTTGGAGACATGTAGTCCCAAACCCCTGCCATGGATAGGGACACCATCCAGAAAACTGAATAGCTTGGGGAGGACTCCATTCTCTCAGTCCAATACCTGACACCTTCTCTAAGCAATGTATCTATAACTCAGAATTGGGCAGGATTTTTCTCACGTCTGCCTTAGCTCCCATAATATCTCATATGTCATACCTGTTATACACCCCAGAATCCAGTTTAAGCCAAAAACACTCAGACAATAAGAAAACTTCAGGGAGATTCTGTTGCTTGCATAACGTAGCTCCTTGTGAAGTTTGGCTATCCTAGGGGGACAGCAGCACCTCTCCTGAAATAAAGGGAGAGGAAGAGACGGAGAATGGCAGCTATGTTTGCATTTGTGTTAGTTACCATCTTAACTGAAACAGCTTCCACGCACTAGAATTTTGAGAAACAAGCTGCCCTCCAGCCTAGCTGGTGGAATAGAGCTCCCTTCTGTGGAGGAAAGCATCACACACAGGCATGGACTGGCTAATTTATTCATGAGGCTGAAGCAAGAAGAGGAGAAAAGCCATTGTTCAATTGTTTAACACAAAGCAACACATGGGTAGATAGACAGATAGACAGACAGATAGATAAAGAGATAGGAGATGCTTTGCCTGAGTCTACATTACCTTGTCATTAAACACTATTAGGCTAATGCTTCATTTGATGGTCACTTCTCAGCAGTATGTTCTAGCTTGCGGGACACAAGCAATTGGCTCCAAAATGTACCCTGCATCAGAGGAGTGTGTGTTAACGGTTTAAATTATCTGCATACCTTTCATCTTAATCCACATAGTGATGGAGGATCTGCTAGTTATTTATAGCTGGGCTGGGGCAAGCTGCTGTGAGCAGGGTAATTCAAAGAGTATTTCAGCCCTCCCGCCACTGATTTGTGTAATGGCTGCTGTTAGCTGTGGCATAATCACAACACTGAATGGAGAATAAGTAAATAAAAGCACATTAAACACATGTATTTATGCCCTGTTTTGTGATCACATCCTATCTTTTTATTGCTCCTCCAAATTCTGTTGTTCCTCCCTTTCCCAAATGAATTTACTTGCCTGGCAGCATTTTGCTCTATTAAAGCTCAAGAAAGCTGATCTGCTTTCTCTTATTCTCTGGATTAACAGAGCTTTCACTTAGAGAGCTGGTAAATTCTTAAGGCTGAGGGCTGTGACCTCTTTTTGAAGTTGTTGCTATGCTGAAGGATCAGCTCTTGCAGATTTTTGTCCCTTAACTAATAATTGTCTTAGTTTCTCAGAAGGGAGGAGCCACTCTGAACAAGAGCAGTCAGTATCAGCACTGGGATCTTCAGAAGACCCTACTGTAGAGAGATGAACTACCAAATATTAAACCTGCTAATATTTGACATAATAAATTACATGCAACCAGACCATCTAACATGCCGAGTCACACCAACCGCTGCCTGCAGGTGTTTTATTCAGTGCCCTTTGGCCATGTTCCTTCCCAGAGACACATAAAATCCCAAATCCTTTTAATTGTGCAATAAGAAACTCCTCTTCGTCCAGAATAACATTGAGGAAAAAAATGAAGCAGATCACATTGGGATGAAGAGTTCAGCCAAATGCATCAAAGAGTCATGTAGGACACCAGAAGATGGAGAACAACAAAGATCTTGCCACAAATCTATTAGCAGTGAGTTATTACTTTGACTCTAAGATGGGGTTTGGATCCCCTCCCAACCATAAGTAACCTAAGAACAGTGTGAAACTCCAGAAGAGTTCCTTCGCAAAGGATTTATCACTTTCACCCCATTAGTACTTTACAGAGACTAAAAATAAGTGCATTTCTAAACATGGAATCACAGACTCACAGAACATTAGGGATTAGAAGGGACCTCAAAAGATCATCTAGTCCAATTCCCCTGCCACAGCAGGATCACCTATATCAAGTCGTGGCATGGAAATGCCACTTTTTCCAAGGTGGGCAGTTCCTCAGCTGAATGGACAGTAGAAATGTATTTTTCTATCGTAGAGACATTCTCTGCTCCCAACATGGGTTTGTGTTGCTGAGGGAACTTCTTTTTTCACAGTGGAGGCAGGTTCAGGGCAGGCTGGGATGTAATTTTAAAAACAGGGAGAATGAAATAGTAACTTCCCTTAATGTACAAAAAAGATGTCTCTGTCAGAATACGGCTCATAACAACAAAAGCAGTGAGACAGAAGCTGTTCAGGACTGACAGCTACAATGAGCCAACCACAGAGAGAAAGCCTCACATGAATAGTGCCCTCATGACTGAGACAATCCCTCACAAGATGAGTCTCTGGAGGAGCAAATCTCTGCAGGTCACTGTGAAGAGCCTGTCTCAGGTAAGTCTTCTTGTAGTTACCATCTCTCTTCAGCAAGTCAGCGTGTAGGAAACTAGGTGCTGAATTGGAACATTTCCTAACAGTCTACTGGAATGTGTGTACCACAAGATTTTGTCAGTGCTCCTTGATCCTGTGCTCCTTCTGGGGAAGAACTGCCCACAAGGGAATGAAATGGGATGGTGAGGGGTCATAGTTTTAAGCTGGAAAAGGATAGATTTAGGCTGGACATGAAGAAAAAGTTCTTGAATGTGATAGTAGAGAACCCCTGAAACAGGTGATGGAGACCTTGTCCCTGGAGCCGTTCAGGGTCAGGCTGGAGGGGGCTCTGGGCAATCTGTTCTAGTTAGAGCTGTTCCTGCTTCTTGTAGAGGGGTTGGACTAGATGACCTTTGTAGGTCACTTCCAACCCAGTGCATTCTATGAGTCTATGATTCTGTTCTCAGCACGAAGCAGCTGAGTCCAACTAGTTGTCACCCCAACTAGTTGTCACCCCAACTAGTTGTCACACCAACTAGTCTCCCTACTACACAGCCTGTCGGGGAAGCCAAGCAACCTTCTGAACTGTTTGGTACATTTCCCTCCTCCTAAAATAAAGAAAATTAAAAGGAAATTCTTCTGTCTGCCAGGACCTTCTAAAGCCCTGTGCCTCTGGCTCATTCTTTAGCACCATGTCCCTCCTTGTTCCTCACTTCACAGGCTGCTCCTAAGTTCATCCATGCAAGACCTAGATTCTGTGGAAGCACAGAGAGGAGAAAACATGATAACCTGGCGACTGCTGATGGGTCTCTGACGAATCAGGGCCTGAGGGAAGTTGATGCAAGAGCACTCTGTGCTCTTGAGATGTCTGTACCCAGAGGAAGGTTCCTCCAAGTTTGAGTGCATTGCAACAATTTGAGAAAATGTAAAAAAAAAAAAAGTAAAATAGAGAAGGAGCTTAGGAGAAAAGTCATGGTGAAACACAGTGAAATAACTTTAAAAATGTACTGTGAAATTGCTGAACGCCTGTGGCACCTGATAAAGAAGAGATAGAGTCCTGAAGGTGCCCAGAACACAGATGCCCCAATGTCCTCAATGTTATAAGGAGTTTCTGCACACCCTTGGGCACTGCCAAAAGCTTGAGAGATCTGCTGAATACAGGTGGGCTTAAAATACCCTTTAAATCAAACACTTGCTTGCAGTCCTTGCTGAATTCGAGTAGAATTGAGCATGTTGGCAGAGCCTCGGTTTTACAGATTCAAGAATTACGCCAAGGAGAATGAGGTAGGATTATCGTTTCCAGCAAAAATACCCAAGCTTACAAAACTATCAAGAGCCACAAGCGAGGAGGAGAGAAATAAGGCCAAGATTTTTATCTGCCCTTGAATCACAGCAAAGTGCAAAGGAAGAATAAAAAAAAGAAATTTTTCTTCTTCCTCTCCCTTTTTTTTAACTCTCCTCACTTGGCTGAACAAGTGGGTATCTGCAGCTCCATTCAAATCGGATTATCTGACTTTCAGAAATGAATTTGCCAAGGAAACAGCTGCTTATCAAGAGGCTGCAAATAGGATACACCCCAGCCTACTGGCCCCCTGAACCTCACAGGAGCAATTAAAAACCTGTAGGACTAAATGAGCATTTGTTCTTCATCACAGAAGACAAATATCAGTGAGTTTTCACTCTGTTGGATCCCCACTGCTCCCTTTCTCACACTGCTTGCCCCAAGCTAAATGACCTCGTTTGAAAATTATGCCAGTCACATTCCTATTACTTCTACATGTGAAGTTATCTATCAATACCTCTGGCCAGACCTGTTTTAACCTCTCCAACAAAACAAGAAAATCATGGCTCTGATTTGAAATGGAAATTGATGGTTGCACCATTTTTATTTTCAACGCATAGTGACTGCAATTGGGTTCTTTAAAGCAGCAGCAACACTGGGACATCGCACTGCTCTGAGTTGATGTCTGGACTTGGTGATTTAGAGGTCTCTTCCAAACTTAGTGATTCTATGATTCCGTGAATCTGGCCTTCTTCATGCACCTAAACCCAAGTGGATCTTTTTTCTTTCCTTTTAATTTGTTTTCAAATGTAGAAATCACAGAATCATTAAGGTTGGAAGAGAACTTCAAGATCATCAAGTCTCAAGGAAAATGAGATGCAGAGGGCAGATTTAATTCAGGTAGCTTTGATCTTCTGCAGTGATGTCTGGACATATTAGACCAGGTGTCCTTGAGGCATTTTGGTAACAGGATGGAAAGGCATTTCCCCAAGCAACATCCCACATCAGAGCAAAGTGAAGAACAGGACTCTCTGATGAATACACGAGGCACAACTTGGGAAATCCAAGGCAAACATTTGCCATCTCACCCTCTGAATGCTCCCTCAAGGCAAGACAGTCCAGCAGCGACTGGTACATCCCTCGAATATGTAGCACAATCTAAAAGATAAAATTCACTAGCCAAGTAGTAGCTTGTCTGCAGCTTGTTTTGGACCATGTTTCTTATCCCCAGGCAGGACTCTGCTGTGCCACACCACCATCCTGTGCATCTTCATTCTAAAGCTATTCACATCCAGTGGACAAGCCCTGACTCTGCAAGTCCTTGCTACAGCCATGCTTTGCTGAGCAGACAGTGTTCCAGAAAATGCCACCAACAGTCATTAACCTTCAAGCCTCTGGAAGAAATTGTGCAGAAGCTTCTTTAAATATTTCAAGAAAGTGAGATTGTTCTGTTTTACAGAAAAAACTATGTAAACTACACAAAACAATTTTGAGGAGAATACAAGCTAAAGAAACACATAGCCTGACTATAGAGGAGCCAAACTACAAGGAGAACTTGTTCAAAGAACGAATACAGAAAATGTCCAAAACTTTGTTCAGCACTTAGCTGATGCAACTCTGCATCCCACAAAACCACGTTTTCCAGGGCTGCCTTAAGGGTATTAAAGATCCCAGCATCTAAACAGAACGCAGAGGATACACTGAGGGCTGATTTTGAACTATAAAGCAGTTGCAGAACATAGATTTGATATAACCCACAGTGAGTAGAGCTTGAAGTTGCCCATGAAAGTGGCCATAAAGAATAACTTCATCTTGCCACGAGCAAGTCACAAGGACAATGAAGAAAGGTAGTGGGTTGGGGAGAAATGAACCATAAAATTCTCTAAATGTATTGGACTGAGACCTGCAAGTCACTGTCAGGGACAGGCTTTGTTACTAAAACTGCTGATACAAGCGAGGACCATGACCCAGGGATTGCTCAAGTGCAAGAAATGCTACCACTGGATTGAATCCGTTCTAGACCAATAAACCCTTTTCCAGCAGCCCAGTGTCTGGTATTCAGATGATGGATTACATGCCATCCATGTTCCTAAAAGAGCCTTCTGTCTCATGCTGACAGGACTAAGGATTGATGAAGTCTGGAGCGGAGCTCCCACTGTTCAAATCAAGGAGCCATCATCTCCCTTCTTCCCAGAATGACTCAGGATTTTCTGTTGGGTCAGCTGGTTGTTTTCTACAACCAAGAAAAAGAAGAGGAAAAAAAAATCATATTTGGGATTAGCAATTTCAATACTAAAATGAATCACGGGAAGAGCTGGAGGGAAGAGCAAGTGTCTCCATTTGCAACACATTTGAGCAACACATTAATCTCCCAGTATAAGCAACAGGAATGTAAAAAACCCACTCTCAGTAGCAACATGAATTCTGGAGCAGAGCTGGAGAAGGGTCACTGGTTACCCACTCAGCTCCCGCTTTGTGTGACTGAGATAACTATGCAAATAGAGCCCAGAAGGAATTAGAGCAATACTCTGTTTGTGCTATGGGTGGGTGTCTCCAGACACGCACGGCTGCCTTATTCCTAAAGAGTCTGAAGGTGAATCGGGAGCACAGGCATTGATTTTGCAAACTGCTGAACTGAACTCTGGATTAAATGTGAGTCCTGCAGATAAGTAAAGTAGTCCTTAAAGCTGTAACACCCTACTGCCCCTCCCAGTCTTCAGGTTCTCTTTCTCTCCTCCTCTGAAACAGTTTGATGACAATTAGCCAAGAGTAATCCCTCCCTTTCCTGGGATTCAGCTTTCAACGAACAGAGTTTATTCCCATCTTATTTCCAACCTGTTTTCCTGTTTGTTTTGTCTCTGTTTTCAACTGTTCGCACTAAATTTTTAGGACAGGCTATCAGATTGCTAATCATCACACAAATTCTTCTCTTAGTTTAGAATAAGCAGGATAAAGGGCAGTAATCATTAATAACATTCTATAAACCTTGTGCATGTATAAGAATCTGCACATGACTTTCATAAGTTGCTGAATTTTTTATGGTTTTGCTCCAACTCTGCTCTGAGAAATTATAATTCTCTCTTCTTCTCACTTCTGTTGGTCAGTTAGAGCACAATCAGCTCCAGACAAGGCGTCTAAAGCAGCCCTCTGACCCACAGTACTGCCTAATGATCCACATAATGATAAATATGTGTTATTTACCCACATATTTATCAAACTTGAGGTATGATTACACGTCCCATATTACAATAATTTGGGGGGAGAGAAGGATCACACAGAATCACAGAATCACAGAGCCATCATGGCTGGAAAGGACCTCCAGGGTCATCGAGTCTAACCTTTATCCTATTATCTAGCTGCTAGACCAGATCCCTAAGCGTCGCATCCACTCGTTCCTTATCGCATCCACTCGTTCCTTAAATAGTCCTCGGTATTGGTAAACCACAAATTCATACCCTAAATAAACCTGGTCATGGACTACCATCCACTTGGAGAGAACTCGCCCTCAGAACAACAAGAAAATGGTTATGTGAGGCTCTAAGTCTTCAGTTTCAAGCAACTCCAGAGCATTACAAAATGAAATCAATTACTTTAAGTAGCTAATGAGTTTCAAGGTGAGCACCTTGCCCCCGGCACTTTCCAATTAAGAGTGCGTGGCTTGCATGTCTTGAGAATAATATTACTGACAGGACTGTTCTTATATATTTTTGGAGGACTGCACTCAGTATTCTGGTTTCTTCAATCCACATCCTTCTCTCTTCTTTCCAGAAGTTCCTGCTGAGTTTCTTCAGCATCTCTCATCCTTCCAATCTTCTTCCCAAATAGAAGCAAACACACATTCTTTTAACCTATTTTACTGTTGTTGTTCTCTCAGCTGAAAGCTCCACATGTGAACAGGCTGTTTGAAAATCTACAAGAGAAGTGCTGGTGGTTGATGAGTCACAGCAGACTGGCCTCAAGAATTTTTTTGTTGTTACAGCATGGGACTACATACAGATGGGCTCAAGTTAAGCCTCAAGCACAATCAGTGCTGGCAAACCAGCAAAAAACTCTGTGCAAAGAAACATCTCTCCTGTTTTACACTAAATGCAAAGTTTGAAATTGCCTAAAAGCAACTTGGGGGAATTTTGTATTGCAGCTGCTTGGAACAACCAGTTTGTAGGCCAGTTTGGAGTTAGACTTACACAGGACACAGTCCTGCCAATTCCTACTTCTTCCACAAGGCTGCTCTGCCAAGGTCAATGTCCAGAGGGTAAGAGCTCCTGCTTGCTGTTCCAGTGAGAACTATAAACCAAACAAATTTTTCTAATTAGATTCAACATCTTGTCACAAGAATGAAAAGTTCCAGGTTGTGGGAACCACTGTAACCAGTGACAGCTCTGGGATAATGATTATTACTAATAACAGCTGCCTGCAGTAGCATGGGATCCTTGAGCAAGCAGCCCAAAGACATTATTTATTTCTTGCCTTGTATATGATTTACTGTTTTAAGGGTTGTTTTGTAATTAGTCTGCAGCCACAGAAAACTCTCCCACTCTACCATTTTTCTGACACAGGTAGAACACTGAACCCATAAACCAGCTGTCCAGTTTCATGAGAGTCAGTGCACACAAAGCACAGCAACAAGTCTAGCCTTCACCACATGCCTGGCAAAACGGGGCACTTACAAATCCCTTCACCTCGGACAAAGGACAGGAGGCCCAGTTTCTGTTACACACATCAGTGGCCATTGCTAGGAGGAGTCAGAGACATCTGAACATGAAGAAAAAAAAAAGACTCAGATACTGTATATTGGACATAAATAAATGTAAAATCTAAATGTTGCTGTATCTGAAGGCATTTTGGCTCATTAACAAGTGCATAAAGTATATTTGGGATGCATTGCATCCCAATAGTCATGCAATGGATATGTTACACCATCCATCGGTCATATAAGGCCGCAGCTATTAAATCACATTCCTGTTGTCATCTGTTTGCTGGATGCATTCACTACTTCAAGTGATGGAGTACCACACATGAGCCTTGACCTCTTGAGACCCATCTGGGCAGCCAAACAGCTTGGACATGCCCCTTATCACATAGAAAGAGGACCTGGAGATCAGGAGAGAGACAGGTGGGAGAAGGCTAAAAATGGAAGTGTCTAATAGCTACCCAAATGCCTGTGAGCTGTGTGTCTCTCAGTTTGTAGATCAGCTGCTTGGAATGTAAAAAAAGAGCTAGAAAGATTCAAATGACAAGTCTGCTCCCATCTGGTGAGAAATGGTCTTGAAAAGTAGAAAAAGCCTGCAGTGCTGACCAAAACAGCTTCCTTCACGTGTAAGACTTTCTAATAATGCTGCACAGTTTTCTCCAGCTGAGAAGAAAACTGTGTGGAAAAGCTTCCAGTCACAGATTTGAAAACCTCTGCAAGGCTTGCTCAGCCCCAAAATTCAAACCAGGGTTCATGAAAAGGCAATCCACGCCACTCGAAGGAATCAAACCTAGCAATTAGTAAAATCCATATGCAGCAGAGCCACCAGCCTGCAAAGAGTAACTAATGTACAGCCAGATTCTCTCACCTCAAATCCATCCCAATCCAGATTTTTTTTCACAGAAAAATGTAAAAATAATTAGAAATAATTTGTACTCTTATTCCTCATATGAATAAACCAACGAAACCTTCCTTTTTTTTGGTTACCCTCTGTGAAAACAGTTCACCTCAAACAAGACAACCTGGTTTAAAGCACATGGAGACGAACTTTCATGTGATTTTAAGGCAAAGTATATAGGTAAGACTGGTGGGACACAATAAAAATACTTATTATTTATTACAAGCTGACCAATAGACATATATGTAATATATGTCTATTTATAATTGCATTCTGTATTAGTTCTGTAAATTTTATCCCTGATAATATCTATTCTAGGTAATACTCAACATGGATACTTCTCATGAATAATGTTTCTTTAATGGCAGAAACATCCATTCAATATTGTCTCCTATAATCCGCTGGGAAATGACTGCTTCTAGGCAGAATTTTGAGGCAGGAGTTAGCGGGGCTCATTGACAGAGTTTTAAACTAGATATGAAGGGGGAAGGAGGGACAACTGGCTTTGCTAGTAAAAACTTTGGTATAGTAGCCCAGTACCAGTGAGGCAGTGTGGCATGACAGACAACCAGAAGGGCTATCACCTCTCAGTATTGAAAACTGTGTACTCGGCTCCCTCCCTGAAATGTTTATACACCAATGCATGCAGCATGGGCAATAAACAGGAGGAGCTGGAGGCCACTGTGCAGCAGGAAAACTCTGATATGGTAGCCACTGCAGAAACCTGGTGGGATGACTTCCACAACTGGAGTGTTGCAATTGATAGCTATCAACTTTTCAGAAGGGATAGGCAAGGAAGAGGTGGTGGAGTAGCCCTCTATGTTAGGGAGACATATGAAACCATACAAATTAATGCTGGTGAGGATACAGTTGAGTCATTAAGGGTAAGAATTAGGTGTAAAGCCAGCAAGAGTGATACTGTGGTGGGAATCTTATCCAACCAGGAGAAGAAAACAGATGAAATTTTTTATAGGCAGCTGGGAGAAGTTTCACGGTCATTGCCTCTTGTACTCATGGGAGGCTTCAATTTTTCTGATGTCTGCAGGAAATATAACACAGCAGAGAGACAACAGTCCTGGAGGTTCCTGGAGTGTGTGGAAGATAACTTCCTAACATAACTGGTGAGGGAGCCAAACGGTAAGATGCCGTCTTGAACATGCTTCTTGTGAACAGGGAAGAACTTGTGGAAGAAGTAAAGGTTGAAAGTTCTCTGGGGCACAGTAATCATGAGTTGAGTATTCAATCCTTGGAAAAACAAGAAGAGGAACTAGTGAAACTGCTACGTTAGACTTCCAGAGGGCGAACTTTCAGGAGTTCAGGAGACTGTTCAGGAGACTGACTGACAAAGTCCCCTGGGAGACTGGCCTAAAAGATATAGGAGTTCAAAAAGGAAGTCTTAAGGGCACAGGAGCAGGCTATACCCACGAGATGAAAGATGAGTAGGTGGGGAAGGAGACCATTTTGGCTAAGTAGGGATCTTTGGGTGCACCTCAAGAACGAAAAAAGATTCTATGACCTCTGGAAGAGGGGGCAAGCCTCTCGTGAAGATTTTAAGGATGTAGTTAAATTCTGCAGAAAGAAAAGTTGGAGGGCCAACTTAGCTACAGCTGTTAAGGATAATCTAAAAAGTTTCTATAAATACATTAATAACAAAATGAGGACCAGGGAAAATCTCCATCCTATTTTGGGTTCAGAGGGAAACCTAGTAACGGATGATGTGGAAAAGACTGAGGTGCTCAATGCCTACTTTGCCTCAGTCTTTAGCAGTGGTACTAGGTGTTCCCTGGACAACAGGCTTCATGAGCTGAGAGACGGAGAGGAGAATGAGGCCATCACAGTTGGAAAGGAAGTGGTCAGCGACCTGCTACACCACTTAGACATAAATAAGTCTATGGGG
>JAOXOE010070424.1:0-29681 GCA_028565055.1 Phoeniculus purpureus
TCCTGTGTGACTTGGTCTAGGTGATCCTGCTGTGGCGGGGGGATTGGACTGGATGATCTTTCGAGGTCCCTTCCAATTCATAATGTTCTGTGGTTCTGTATTTCGGTGGTATGTTCTTCTCTCTAAGCCGTTCAGACTCGTGTGCAGTAGTCATTGCAGCTTTAATACTTCGCGTAGCGCAACACAGCCACATGATCAGCACTCCATCAGGCGATGAAGGGCCTGCCTATGCAATGAGTCCACGTTTGTTGTACATGCTGTAGCATTCAAAATCGTGACAAACATGTTTTAAAATTGCCTGAAAAATGAAACCTTTCCCTTATTCTCTTCTACCCTGGACTCCCGTGTACTTGCTCACTACCTCATTCCTCACACACCTGAAAGCACATGAAAGCACTGGAGCCAGAGCCTGCTTAATCATTCGCCCTTTTCAGAACATAGTGACAGACTTGAAAACATCACCTAAACACACACCCGGGGTTCTCAAAACCATAGGACTTCTTTCCCAAGTGTGGTATCAGTATCTATTCCCACACAAGTAGCAGAGTTTGGTTGAATGTGCCCCACAGGAGTCTCAAAAATGCAACAGTTTGGAAGAGGAAAGCAGGGACCTGTAGTAATCAAAGTAGTCTTGTCTCTCTGCCATCACGTATCAACACTGCAGCACGAGCTGGTAGAATTCTGTCTCACCACACTTAGGTGGGAATTTTCTGCAGATTTCAGTTGTCACCATGAATTTTCCCTGGCAACAATTGAAATTCAACTTCTGTTCCATTTCTGCTTCAAGTTAAACCAGTGTATCTCTGGAGTAACCCTGCTGAAATGGTTTGCGTTGTTCTCACAGTGCATTTCTTGTATTCTGCATGTTCTGGCACTAGACAAAATGTCTCTATTTTTAATGTCTTTGTAGCCACATCACATGCTTGATATTCACCCCCAGTTCCTTTTTAAAGTAGATAGTGAACAAAAGATCTTCTGGTTTTGTAAAATATTCATTTCCACAGCCTTTCAACCATAAATATTTGAACCAGCATTATTTTACCAATCACAGAATCACAGAACATTAGGGATTGGAAGGGACCTCGAAAGATCATCTAGTCCAATCCTCCTGACGCAGCAGGACCACCTAGACCAAGTCATACAGGAACACATCCAGGCGGGTTTTAAACGTCTCCAGTGAAGGAAATTCCACAACTCCCCTAAGCAGCCCCTTCCAGTGCTCTATCACCCCAACTGGGAAGAAGTTCCTTCTGATTCCCCCTGCCAGACCAGGATCATCTAGATGCAGTCGCACAGGAACACATCCAGGTGGGTTCTAAATGGCTCCAGAGAAGGAGACTCCACAACCCCCCTGGGCAGCCTGTTCCAGTGCTCTGTCACCCTCAGTGGGAAGAAGTTCCTTCTCATATTGATGTGGAACCTCCTATGTTCCAGCTCATACCCGTTGCCCCTTGTCCTATCACTAGACGACACTGAGAAGAGCCTGGGATAGCTTATTGTATATGCAGGTGTATATATACATAGAATTTCCTGTATATGCAGGTATATATATTATTTCTTGTCTTGTGCTGATCCTTTCTGGCCTGTAGAAATAATATCAGTCCATCTAGAGCACTTGCATACCTTACTCTAGGAGATAGGAACATAAGCAGCATCTACCTTCTTTGCTTGACTGATTGTACTCCATGTAATTTTCTCTGTGCTGCTTCTGCTTCTATTTCTTACTGAATACACCTCACCAGAAAGGTCAGATATTGAATATAAAATAGAATACAGCAACACCAGTGGCATCCTGGCTTGGATCAGCAATAGCGTGGTCAGCAGGACTAGGGACGTCATTCTCCCCCAGTACTGGGCACTGGGGAGGCCTCCTCTTGAATACTGGGGGCAGTGCTGGGTCCCTGACTTCAAGAAAGAGATTGAGGGGCTGGAGGGGGTCCAGAGGAGCAACAAGGCTAGTGAAGGGACTGGAGAGAAAGTCTGATGGGGAGAGGCTGACGGAGCTGGGGGTTTTTAGCCTGGAGAAGAGACTCAGGGAGACTCTACAACTGCCTGAAAGGAGGTTGTAGTCAGGTGGGGGTCAGGCTCTATTCCGAGGCAACGAGAAGGGCAGGGCCTGAAGCTGCACCAGGTGATAGTTAGGTTGGATGTTAGGAAGCCCATCCTCAGGGAAAGGATGATCAGAGCCTGGAATGGACTGCCTAGGGAGGTGGTGAGTCCCCATCCCTGGAGGTGTTGATGGACAGACTGACTGTGGCCCTTAGTGCCCTGGTCCAGGTGATGGCGGTGAAGTTGGGTCATAAGCTGGTCTGGACGATCTTAGAGAGGTCTTTTCCAGCCTCAATAGTTCTGTGATTCTGTAAATATTATGAAATAAATCATTAATATTATATAATAAATAAGAAGTGCTTATGTCATCCATTGAATATTAACATCTACTTCTAATATTTATAAAATATTTGACTTAAAATTTATAGGATTAATGTAACTCTTTAGAGTAAATACTATTATTAAATAAATTTAAAGTGTAATGCGTTAAATGTAACTAGTGAGCACTTTTCCCTTTGATCTAATCATGACCCATGAAGGAACCAAACTATCTCAGTGTCATGTAATGATGGGACGAGGGGCAACGGGTGTGAGCTGGAACATAGGAGGTTTCACATCAATGCGAGAAGGAACTTCTTCCCAGGGAGGGTGACAGAGCACTGGAACAGGCTGCCCAGGGCAGGTCATGGATTCTCCTTTCTGGAGATGTTTAAAACCCACGTCCTGTGCAACTGGATCTAGGTGATCCTGCTGTGTTGGGAGGATTGAACTGGATGATCTTTGGAGGTCCCTTCCAATCCCTAATGTTCTGTGATACTGTGATCACCTGCCTTTGTAAAGAGAGGAAGTCTACTACAAAATTAAACTAAAAAACCAGCCCACTAGAGCTAAGTTTCTGGCACAGGCTTTAGCAATGATTGTTGCACTGTCAGAAAAACCTCTGCCCTGTTAATCATCTCCTGTTAAGGGCAGTAGACAACAGCTCTGGTGGCTTGCAGCAATTCACAGGAAAGGAGAATCTGCTCTGCTTTGTGGTTGATGGGTGTCTCTGAGAGGCAGACCCTTACCTAACGGTGACAAACAGAAATCCTTCAATTACTATGACATGAAAAATATGCTCTGACTGTGCTCGGTGCTTGTCATCAGACATTCAATTCACTCGTTGTTCTCAGAAGGTGCTGTCATCTAACACTGCTTATAGGTCACCATCAGTCAGGTTTATTTGTGTCCCGCAGCTTTTCCTTGTATTTACACAACACACCCTGGGCCAAACACATTTCACTGTAACCCAATGTTAGTAATAAACGTGATCAAAATTAACACATTTTATGCTGGTTTGTGTCAGATAATGAAGCAATGTATTTTATTACCTTTGGAGGAGGGCCTTGTTAGGGTGTTGGAGACATTCGAGGGTGTTTAAAACCCGCCTGGGTATGTTCCTGTGCAACTTGATCTAGGTGATCCTGCCAGAGCAGGGGGATTGGAATAGAGGATCTTTCGAGATCCCTGATGTTCCATGATTCTGTGAAGCCTTGTTTGCAGCAGAAGGGATTGCAATGGAGACAGGTTCAGATGGTGCTTCTAAACTTGCAACAGGTACAGCCAGCATCAGCAGTGTGCTTAGCGCTTTGGCTGCAGTGATCTGTGTAAAATTGCTGCTTATTGATCAAGAGCTTTACCAGGAGCAAAACTCCCGAGGGAAATGCATGTGCCAGCAGTGGCGGGGCATGTTGTTCCCTCTAATGCACAGCATTCCTGCTTCACAAATGTGTAAGCAGTGTGCATTCCAAAAGTCAGCACTAAAATTGAGGAAAGTAGTTGACAGAGCACTGGAACAGGCTGCCCAGAGGGGTTGTGGAGTCTCCTTCACTGGAGACGTTTAAAACCCACCTGGATGTGTTCCTCTGTGACTTCGTCTAGGTGATCCTGCTGTGTCAGGAGGATTGGAGTAGATGATCTTTTGAGGTCCCTTCCAATCCTTAATGATTCTATGATGTATTCTTATAACATTATATTTTATTTAGCATTTGTTACTCCTTCCCTGCATATAAGTGTGGCTGCTTTGCTTTTCTTTCTAAAGCTCGGAAGAATGTTTAATTCTCTGCTTCCTTTACTCATGGACTACACAACACGTGAAGTCAAAGCGTGGCTCTAACATTTTCTTGGACTAAATTATCCTCCCAAGCTTTCCAAAGCCCCCCACATACAATAAAAGAAAATAATTGTTAGTGATCCTGATGAATGTAGACAGGGAAAACAAAGTTAAGTACTTGGGAGCACATCTGCATCTCGACTGTATTTGGCTTTTACTACAGAACTTGCTGACTTCAGTCAGCTTCATGTTTACAGGTTCTTGTTTACAGAGCACTAGAACAGGCTGCCCAGGCAAGTTGTTGAGTCTCCTTCACTGGAGAAGTTTAAGACCAACCTGGATGTGTTCTGTGTGACTTGGTCTAGGTGATCCTGCTGTGGCAGGGGGATTGGACTAGATGATCTTTCGAGGTCCCTTCCAATCCCTAATGATTCTATGAAAATTTGTGCATGATAGCAAAAAAAATGCAAATGAATGGGAAAGATACTGGGTGGGGGAAAAGGTTCGAAAGAGGAAGACGATCAACAATTCAGAAATGTTCTCAAGCTCTATGACCTGCACATGAGAGGAGAACAAGCACCTTGGTTGGATGTATGACTTTAACATCTCTGGTCACAGAAAGATTTGCCTGGAAATCTTGCATGCTCAAGTTTTGAGAGGTGTCTAGGTCTCCTTTTTCTCAGACAGGTAGGAAATGTAATATTTTATGTGATCCTTGTTTGACTTTTCCTGATGGGTCACCCTACAGAGACTAACCACAGCAGAAAGAAAGGAAAGATGGATCAGTGGGAGACACTCCCCAGGCCCTCACTCACCCAAACGATTAGAAGTTATCCTACTAAGTGCATCCAAAAGGGGATCTGTGGTCCCTGCCAACCCCCCAAGGGCATCTTGAGCATTGCTCCTCCTTGTGCCTCTATGCCAACAATCAGGATGGGCAAGGCTTCTGCAACAGTTCTTCTGCACATCACCCTAGCAGGGGCTGTGCCATGTTCTGCTACAAAGAGGATTCAGTCCCGTAGAGGATCATTCCCCAGTCCTCAAACACTTTAGCTGCACATGGCATTGGAAGCTGATGACACTTTGAGTAGGTCTCGGTTTTTTTGGTAGGGATATCATTCTGCTTGGCAAGGAATTCCCTGGAGGGGTCATTTCCAGCTCTGCTTTCTGTGATCCCTTAATGCTGTCCAAGATCATAAAATACCTGAAGAAAGCTGTGTAATTCCAGAGGCAAGATAAAAAGAATTTTGCTGAAACCAGTGAGAAAATAGAGCAGGTGTGTGCTTACAAAAGCAAAAAGAAATCTTACAAAAGGCAAAACAAATTAAAAACAAATACATGCACACCTCTTCTCTGAGACACCAGGCTCCCACACAGCGCTTGCAACATGACTCAGCCTGGTGGGCATTAATCAAGGCGCTCCCTATTCTCCTTTCCTCCTCCCGCTCCAGCTCCCCGTGCTCTTCTCTTCCTTTAGAACGATTCTGTAATAACCATTTACTTTAACTTTCAGAAAACAAGTTCATACCGTGCAGGGAAATTTGATTTGCAAAGTTGATCTGTTCTGTATCCAGAAAAAGTAGATAATAATGATTGTACAGGCAACAGATACCGTTGACTTACTGCAGTTAATCCATTCTAATAATGCTGGTATCTTCCCAGATCAAAGGCAAGGCAGAGTAATTACATTTTTTCCATTCTTACAATTACATTTGGTTTGCAAGTTTCTTGAGGTTCAGTTTGCAAAGGCTTTAGAGGCGGTTCTCTGTGCCTTGCTTGCCCACTGCTTCTGAGATGCCATCAGGCAGACTGTCCACACAAGGAGATTATGTTGGCTTTTATGTCATCGTCACGCAGAAGACCCAGGAATGTTCTGTGCAGCTTGATGTGCTGAAACCCTAGAAACCTTGTGTGATGGCAGAGAAGAGTTGAGGTCTTTCAATACCAGAACAGCACAAACTTGGGAAGGGTTAGGGCACTCCTGTTGCAGGAAGAATTCTTGAAAGAAGTCAAACTGAGATGGAGAATAGCACCAGAGAGTTGGGCTGCCTGGCCTTATCACAGCAGAGGCAGCTGACAACTGCACAAGGAGTCAACACCAGATGAACCCAAACTCTTCCTTTTCTGGCAGCAGCAGCAGCAGCAGCAAACCCAACTGTGAACTTGGCCATTGGACAGTTAAAGATATTTATGTTTTGAATATTAATCTGCTGGACGTTCTCCTGAATCCATAATGTAATGAAAACCCACTGGCAGAGACCTCACCTGAAGCTCTAACATTTGAACTGTGAGTTAAAAGTTACACATGGAAGCACAAGTGAAATAAAACTTGAAAATCCTCAGTGGCACCGTCATCATAGAATCATAGAATCATTAGGGGCTGGAAGGGACCTCGAAAGATCATCTAGTCCAATCCCCCTGCCACTGTCCTCTAAGTGTTCCTTGGCAAACAAAGCGTATGGTCTTTGCTAAGATACGGTGATCTCCATTTGCCTGGAGATGCCACCTCTATTCAAGATGGTTTACATGTTCTCAGAAACATCTAAATATTTCAGCTCTACCTTAGGAAAACAGGAACACTTCAAGGAAGTCAAACCGCAGAAGTAGCATAAATGGGTTCACGAGAGGGAGATACTACTTTAGTAGAACCACTCCAGAGCAAAGTCTTGCCTTTCCAACGAAGTGTAACCTCAAGTCCCCTGACTGTAGCTTCACAACCCCAGGCTCTGAATTTGTTTCCGTGATTCTCCTTCTGCGTCAAACCCATAAAGATTTTTGAGATTCATTTCAGATGTGAATGAAATCTCCTAGAAACACGGTCAATAAAACCTGATAGTACTTTTATTATTCTCTTAGCTGACAGGAGAAAACCTATTTCTGTTAAATCTCAGGTCTTACTCAACCTTGAACCCGATGACGCATCCCAGGCTACTCACACTCAGCATTTTTTACTGCTTTGGTCATCGTTTCCCAAAGAGCCAGCAAACCGTCCAGGAAATCCCAGCGTTGAGCAGAGGCATTCTCTCAAACACTTTGTCCTTAGCAGACCTAACTTTTGCAGAAGTGTTTCGGAGAGCGGTGGGTTGGTCCACGGTAAGCACTCCCGCGGCACGCATCATTTGTACTCAAGCCTCCCGTTTCTACCAGCAGGAAAAGTGCACGTCACCTCTCTCAGACAGAAACAGATCAAAGCAATAGACTCTGCAGCTCCCCTCCTAAGAACAGAAGGCAATATTACAATAATCATCTGTGTGCACAGGGAAATGCTTTTAGTTGGTTATTTAAGTCGTTCTCTGCCTTTCAGGACACAAAACTGGTGCTGATGCAGTGCAGCGTACTTCAGGATATTGTTTTTACCTTTTTCCTTCCCGTTCACTCCTTTTTTAAACTTACAAAACCAAAAATAATTACCCCAGGAGAACGTGATGTCTGTGCAATATTTTTCCCCCGTGTCGATAATTACTGCATTTCACACGCCCCTTTTAATTACATAATGCCTGAGATTAAAACTCAACAGCCTCTCTCAAAGAGAAAGTGCTTTAATATCTGGAGTGCTGCTCCTGGAAACTGGCATCCGAAAGACAGGCTAAAAAAGGGGCATAAATACGAACATCCCCATCCTTCCTAACTGCCTGCAATGCCAACGAGCCGCACCAGCTCTTACCACAGACCTCCCACACTCCTGATAGGACGTTTTCTAGCAGAGCGATCCACAAATATTATCCTTCAATGACAATACAGTTTCATCAAGGTACGTCTCAATCCGCAGGATACAAGCCCCACACAACAGACGGAAGCTTTGGCGCAGCGATGCGCACGCTGCGTGTGTTACTTACTGGTTATTGCAGTGGTCATACCGAGTCCCGTATGGCATTACATTAACGAATGGCATGCAAGCACCTTCTGTTGAAACATCTGCGACAGGGAAATTTCAGGCATTTTTCCAGATATTTTTTGTGCTCTGGACCAAATTTTCATTAGGGCTATAAAGCCTGGCAGGCAGCATTGTTGTGTATGATTTTTTAATAAACTGGGACATGCCTTTGTTAGAGGAGTGAAGAAAAGGGCTCTTCAGAGACTTCTTCCTGTTACAAAAAGCTCAGAAAACATATGACAGCTCACCAACCAGTGTCTTCTAACTCTTTTTTTTCCCCCTCTCTCCTCCAAGTGTAAGAATTCCCGCTTCTTTAGATGTAGTCAGAGATTTACGGGTTTTGAAATGAAACCAAAAATGTAGATTTTTTTTTTCATCTCTCAGATGAAATGACTCCAACAGTGGCATTACTTGAGAACACGTTCAAAGAGAGAGCACGCAGCTAACATAGACTTTTAGCGTCTATTTGATGCCTGCTGCCAGGAATCTCACAAAGGATTTTCACTTACTTAACAGAAAAGGTCCCTCAGAAAAAAATAAAAGAAAGGAAGGCAAGCAAACGTGCGCGTAGAGATCTGGCCCGGCACACAGCGCCAGCCTAGCACATGGCCTTGCTCCTTGCTTTCAGAAACACCCCATCGCCTGCTCCCCTTCTTTGCTCGCCCCGCAAGCCAACAGCCGCCAGCCTCAAATCCGAGTTCCACTTTGCAATCGCCCCTGCCGCACTAGGAACGCTAATGCAGAACAAACACGCTTGGCAGTAAATGTGTACATTATCGTTATGTAAATAGGTACGTTATCATTATAGCACAACGATTATGCGCTTTGCTAGGGCTATAGTCTCTTTCCAAGAGCACTACGCGGCACAGAGTATGATTTCCATTATGCCACTGAGGCTGGGAAAACGCTTCGGTTCAACAATAATTAGTAGACTGTATATAACGAAATGTTTACCGTGGATAAAGATGATGTGCAATTCTAAATCTTTTTAGACAAATAAACAAACGCATTTTTACACGGTGAGGTTCAGCCTGAGCAACCAGCAGATGCGGTTTCGGATTAATATCTGTTTCCACGTCCAAGGTGAGCATCGCGTTACGGTGCTTTATACCAACAACATCGCAGGCTGCAATAATAACATTTCATATTGTATGAGGTGAATGATGTACCGTTAGCGTGAAGGAGAACTAATTTCTGAACCTTAAATGAACTAGAAATGACTGCATGTCACAGGCTGTTTGGCAACGGTGTTTACATAAAATCTGTTGCTCACGTGTAGAGAAGTAAATCTTATGAGGAAATATTATGAGCTTTAATTTGAAGAAGAGGAGGCTGAGAGGTGACCTCATCACTCTCTACAACTACCTGAAAGGACGTCGTGGAGAGGCTGGTGCTGGTCTCTTCTCACAAGTGATTAGTGATAGAACGAGAGGGAATGGGTTCAAGCTACAATAGGGGAGGTTTAGTCTTGATATCAGGATGAGTTTTTTTCACAGCAAGGGTGATCAGGCACTGGAATGGGCTTCTCAGGGAGGTGGTTGAGTTGCCATCCCTGGATGTGTTTAAAGATCATCTGGATGAGGTGTTGAGGTATATGGTTTAGATGTGAACTTGTAAGGTAGGGTTGGAGTCGATGATCCCAGGGGTCTTTTCCAACCAGGGTGATTCTGTGATTCTGGGAAGTACGTCAGGGCTGCAAAACTGAAATCCTTAGATTGTAACGATTCCAGAAGTACCTGTGGTCAAATAGCAAGGCTACAGCTCATAGATCAAGCAGCTCGAAGTGTAGTGAGTACATTCCTGCACACCTCATGCAATTACCTGCTAATTCTAGATGTGTACATCCTATTAAACAGAGGTAGCAAAAGTGCTGACTTCTTAGAGCAAAAAAAGAATTGCTGGCATAAGTAAAATTGGATGAAAGTGTTAAGTTTTTCTCACAGCTTCTTTTGAGGGAAGTAAATGTAAATACTTGTCTCTCATTTTCTCTGAAATCGTGGATTAATTCTTTACAAGTATGCAAATGAGTTCAAAATGTCTTTGGTTCCTTTCATTTTCCTTTGAACGCTGCTTTGAACTGAAAAATCAATTTGCAGAGAGGAAGAGATGCCAATTAGGAGGAGACAAAGAAAAAAAAAGGAAAATCAGAAACAACATTAATTTCTAAACTGTAAAATACACGATGGCCACATTCGCACTGTTTTGCTGTTGACTTCTATCACAGGTTCACGTACCGTATTGGAATCGTGAAAATATTGTATGGAAATACGCGTATGCGACTCCGTGTTCCTCGCTGTGCACCAGCTCGTGTCAGATAGCCTTTGCCAGGAAGCTCCCACTCAAAGGGTGGTAGTAAAGAAGTAGGGTAGCCTCTGAGCGCTCTCACAGAGATTCCCCATGGCTATTCCTCATTTCTCATGCCAATAATTAGATATTTATAAAGCATCTTCAGGCAGACATGGTGCAACCCTAGGAAATATCATGCTACTTTTATCTGGAGTTTCTCTTCCCTTGTTACTTCAAAACTGCTGATTCCCTTGTCTGTAAAGCACTTCTGGAGAGCAGGCAGCCATACACGTGTCACTGAGTCACTGGTTTGCTTCTCTGACTCCTGAAAAGCAGCTGATGGTGTCGGGCTGCCCTATCTGAGGCAGGCAGGACCAGCACACTTCCTGACGATTCTGCTGGACCAGCAGCTTTCAGTCAGGCCTTGCTGCTGAAGCTGAACTAGTTGAGGGGAAGCAGCAGGAGCTGGAAAGAAATGCCCATCTCCCGTTCCATTTTATTTCAAATGAATTAAAACACTGAAAAGTCTAATTTCTTGCCGATCCTCTTCAAACCGTGGCCTTTGCAGCACGATGCGTTACAAAACAAGAGTGTGACTGGTACAGATGAAATGTTTCCGTTTCTTTTCAATCTGCTGATAGAGAGCACCACTGAAGCACCCATAATATCCTGCAAGCTGTGGTTTGAGCTCACCCAGCTCGCAATAGACACCACGCAGCCACTCCCCAGTTCCTCCTCCAGTGGGATGCAGAGGATAAAATACAACAAAAGGTTTGCGGGTCAAGACAAAGGACAGGAGACCTCCCTCACCAATTACGGTCTTGGGCAAAAGGCAGGCTCAACTTGGGGAAAAAACCCCCCAATTAATTAAAACAAATTCACCAACAATTTATCAATTGAATCAGAGCAGGACATTGATAGCATCTGAAACACTCCTTCCCACCATCTCTCCCTTCCTCGCAGGACCAGCTCTGCTACCTCCTCCCTACCAGTGGAGAATGAGGGCAGAGAATGGGGATTGCAGCCAGTCTACTTCGTGTTGTTTTCTGCCACTCCTTCCTCCTGAGGTGGAAAACTTACGGTCCTCCTCTGCAGCAACATGGGAGACAGTCCTCACTGAACTTCTCCTGCCAGTATGGGTCCCCATTGTGGGCTTCAGTCCTCCCAAGCATGTGCTTTCCTCAGTGTCAAGGCCTTCTTTGGGATGTCTGCTTGTTCTAAAACCAGAAATACCATTTATTTCCACAGGAGATGAAAAACTTTCTTTTATTCTAAGGACTTCAGTAATTTTTAAAGGAAACTGATGGAAAGGTTACCCCGCTTATGGCAAAAGAGGTGGCTGGGTTCAATCATGGAAAGAGAGAGTAATGCAAGTAAATGGATACAAGGTGGAGAGAAACTAGACTCTATGTTCCTCTCTCTAACCTATGCACCCCTTTCAAGGTATTTGTTATTCTTACTGCTGTGATACAGGCATCTAGGACATGTACCTGGCAGATTTCCACTGATGCTTAGCATTAAGAGGCTGGGTCAGTAAAGCCAAAATCACGTCACTTGCACAATGTTGTACTCCTTGACCTCAGCCCATTTTCTATACCCACAGGATTTAAAGGTAATGCTTGGATGCCAGTGAAATCATCAAACACAATGTATTCCACAAACACAACTGGTTTTGGTGGCCAAGCCTTTCCGAAAACAAAGAAAGAAAGTAGAAGAGCTACTATGGTGGACCCTAAGAAAAGCAAACGGGGTGCAAGGAATTGCCAATGTACGATGGGCAGTACCTGCCTTAGATCTCATGTCTCATATCTCCCATGTGAAAAATGCAGCTGCCACAAGAGTTTGCCACAGAAGGTTCCTGTAGGTTCTAATGGCACGAGAGCGTAATGTAGCCCAACCAAAGCCCAAACAGTTTTTGTTGGTGAGAATGAATAATCCTCTGGGGGATCTGGTTTAGGGGTGAACTTGTAGAGTAGAGTTGATGGTTGGACTCAATGATCCCGGGTATCTTTTCCAACCTGAATGATTCTGTGAATATGTCCATAAAACAAGAGGGCACTGCCATAATTTCAAGGCTTTATGCTGTATGGAACTATTACTATTGTTTCTCCAGCTGGTGATGCTTTCTCAAGTGTATGACTGACAAAGGTCTCTCTCCTCTCTTCAGTCCTCAGGTAGGTCCAGAAGTCTCCTGAACAGATGATTTTAGGGATTGAAAAGAATTTTGCAGCTGAAGAATCAGGCACTTTCCAGCAGCAGGGAAGAACGTGATGGATTTCTTTCTGCTCTTCATGAACCTTGTCTACCTGCTGTGGGTCTAACAGGACCTGCCGTAAAACCAACTCTCCAAAAGCCGGTGAGGCATCAAAGAGGAGTGTCCATGGTTGGGCTGGGCTTAGTAGAAGGTCGGATATCCGGGTCACAATACATCATTAACTGATTAAAAGAACAACACAGAGAATGTCAGCGTAAGGATTTCTTGATCTCTCTAATTTGCATGCCACTTTCTGAAACGAAGGAAATACGCACTCCTCTCCCACCAAATACAGGCAGCCCCACAGATTGATTTTGGTCCATGCCATGAGGTTAATGCTCAGCTTGATCTGCACTGATATGAAAATACCATCTGCGTAACCCCAGCTTGCCTTGCTGGGAGAAGAGAAGATATGGGACTCAGCAGCTGGTCTCAGCTACTCTGGGAAAAGCGTTTGTCTCCAGACCAAGTTTGGATCCAGCCATATCTGGCAGAAGTATCATAAGTATTCACATGCACACTCCAGAGAAATCTTAGGAAGCTTAATGGAAGTTCAGATCATATGTTTAGGCTGTTACATGAAAAGCATCAGGAAAAGCATAAACTGTTCCTGTTTCAAATTTGTACAAAGAAATAAGTACATGGTAAAACAACGGAACTGCCGTGGGTTGTACTGATGCCTAGACTTTTGATCCATGATTCAAAGGAAGACCTTTGATTTCCGCTTGGTTACTATCTAAGCAATAGCTTTCACCCCTAAGTCATGCAGGAGAAAGCGGAGTTCCTTTTTGGTAAGGAGGACGAAATCCTGGATCTTGCCGCGAGCACGCAGCAAGCACAACAGTCTGTTTTGTCCATTACCCAGAGGAAGGACTAGACGTTCACGTCTCCCCAGCTTTCTGACAGCAAGAAAGCAAGGTCAGAAAAATGTTTGTCCCAAAAGAAATAAACTTCTTAAATCAGGTCCTTTCCGGAGATGCCAAAGACAATTTTGAGGGTTTTTTTTCCTTTTCGCACAATCGCAGAATCACTTTGGTTGGAAAAGACCCCTGGGACCGTCGAGTCCTTGAAAATGAGTGCGTTCTCTTTGTTTGAAAATAAACCGAGCTCAGTAGAACGATGCAATATTTTATACCATAAAGAATTAAACAGTAAAATCAAATTTCTAATGAGTTTGGTGGATTGCTCTGACAGGACTGCATTCACTGAGGGTGAATAAATGTAATTATAGAGCCACTGCGCCACACTCAGCCCCGCTAAAATCAATGTGTGGCTGTTTTCCTGTGCTCAAGCAAGGTCTGTGCTCCCTAAGCTGCATGTCTTGAAGTCTGAACGCAGGAGCACTTGCATAAAAGCACCCCCTCAGATGCTTGGAGTGCCCACTGCATGTTGTCCACACAAGCTCTGTGGCCATGCGTCGAGGAACGCTGGTCCGTGCGGCTGACTCTGCCTCCCGTTGCCTGTGCACACGCGGCTGCAGGGAGATTGCGAGGTGACATGGTCAGCCTGATGAAGTATACAAAAGCTTTTGGCACCGCATATCTGCAATATCATGGACAGTCAGGGAGGCGCCTGTTATAAAAATACACAGTGAAACACAACTGGAGGACTGCTCTTTCTCAAAGGCTAACGTAATGCATTCCTTCTGTTTAGGCTCATTTTCCAGCCTTTCACATTCTTTGTGAACAAGAGTTATAAAACAAGCCTGATGCAGGCCAATTATTTTTACTTTGAAGGCCATTAATCAAGATTGACTAAGAAAATGAAGACAGCTAAGCAAAATTTCATATGTGACTAGAGTGAGATTAAAATAAAACCAGATGGGGATGGACAGAGATGTTAAGCTGCTTTCTCTCCCTGCTCCCTCCTCTTTTTTTCTCTTTTTTCTTCTTTTTTTTTTTGACTCATGTAATAAATGTCTTTTACAAATTACAGCACGCTTATTTTCTTACAGTAAATCAAATTGGGTCATAACGTACAAGTGGTCTCATTGCTGAAATGTCAAAAATAGAACCCGCCTTGTACTTCCAAAGCAATTCCTCAAATGCAAACAAGTGGTGTGGCCTGACAGTCTATAAACCATCTACCTGGATGCAGATCTTTTTTAAGGTAACTGTCTGTTGATGATAGATGTGTTTCTCAAGTGCCTGATACGAGCCAGACGCTGAGATCTGTAACGTGCAGCTGATTGCAGGGGGTCTGAATTTGCAGGTCTCGCTTACGTCGTATTTCTACAAATTTCAGAGAATTTATGGAACTAGGAAATTTTCTAAAGATCTAACAACTTTGAGTCAACCCAAACAAACAGATCAATGAACATTCAGAAAAATCTTCCCTAATTTTCAGAAGATCCCGTATTCATTGGCCAGATGAAAGCCACCATGCACGCTGTAGAGCCTATTTGGAACTTTCAGGACACGCCAAGAATCATAGAATCATTCAGGTTGGAAAAGAACCTTAAGATCGAGTGCAACCATCAGTCCTACTCTACAAGTTCCCCCCTAAACCAGATCCCCCAACACTACATCTAAGTGTCTTTTAAACTCATCCAGGGATGGTGACTCAGCTACCACCCTGGGCAGCCCATTCCAGTGCCTGACCACTCTTTCCATGAAGAATCTTTTCCTGACATCCAAAATCTGAAGGTCAGGTAGAAATACACAATGACAGTCACATATCAGGAGGACTTCCTGATCAAGTGTCTACTACTCATTATGTTAGATGAGAAGATAAAACAGTTGTATATATATTATTGCCCTCTTACAAAATAAACCATTGTATAAGATGAAGAGAAAACGTTCAAAATATGTATTAAGACAAGTTCTGCGTTGGAATCAAATTGTGAAGATACAAATACTTGTATGTTACCTCACTCGTGTCAGTCCTGCCCTTTCCAGAAGTAATATCCGATTAAATACAACTGCATTATTGCAAAGGGGAAAAAAAGAGTTATTCAGTGTCCCATTTGGAGGACCTGAGAACTCCTAACTGTGTAGAGAAGGTAGCTGATGTAGTCTGACACAGGAGCTACGTCCTGAAATTCTATTATGCTTGCAAAGATGATTTGGTCTGAGATCTGCCCCTACCCCTACAAGAACATCTTGTTTCGAGGAGGAGAAGGACGTGCACATGCAGCTTAAAATTATATGAACTCCATGAATGAACATGCCAGTTCCCAGACACTTCTCCGCATCACCATTTTATCTGCATCACTATTCAGCCAAATCCATCGCTTTCTTCTACTCATTGATTACAATAAACAGCCTTGGAAGGCACATCAAGGGATCAGTCAGGCCATCTCCTTCAGCAAGCTGTGATCAGCTGTTGCTAAATTATTCTTGACAGATGTTTGCTCAACCTGTTCATCCACTCTCGTATGCTAGAGTTTGTACAGGCTTCCTGGCAAATCAACTCCGTTACTATCAGAGAAAACATTTCCTAGTGCCTGCCCTTAATCTCTTTTCCTGAAAATTAAACCCACTTCTTCTTGTGGACATGCACAACAGTTTACTTTCTTCTTTGCAGCTACCCTTTAAACATTTGAAGACTTATCACACAACCCTTCTGTTTGCGTCTCCCTAGACTAAACAGCCTCACTGCCTTCAGTGTTAACTCACAGGTCATGCTTTCTAGACCCTTGATTACTCTTGTTCCTGTCTTTGGACTACTTCCAACTGATCTACATCTTTCCTGAAATGCTGTGCCCCAAACTGGACCCAGCTTCCAGCTGTGGTGAGGGAGCAGAAGGACTATTTCATGTTTCTTACATATGCCAACATTGTTTATACAGCCCAGCATGATGTCTGGGGTCTTGGCAACAGCCTCACCTTCCTGACTTCTCTTCGTTTTGTATTTGCCCTGGCCCCCGGCTCCTCTGCTGAAGAACTGCTCCCTCCTGCTGTCTTGCAGCCCGTATCTTAGTTCCAAACACACCACCTTCTGTTCCACGCTGACTCGCACCTTTGCTTTAGGCCACTTCCCCAGTTTGTCAAGATCATTTTCATACTCCAAAGCCTTTGCAGTACCTCCTGGTCTGGTGTAATCTGCACGCTTCGTGTTCTGTCACCTAGGACCTTAATGAAACTGAGCCCAAGAAAGAGCCCGAGGAGTCCTAACTTCTGGTCAGATAATGAGCTGGTGAGGACCACGTTTTCCGTACGTTCTCCCAAGCAGTAGGTTTCACTCACTTCCACTGGTTATTTACTGTTTTCGTAAATTCTCACCAGAGCATGTTGGGCGTTTGCAGGTTCCCTGCTAAGGAAGTGACTCTCATTGCCTTTTAATTCCATGGGTCCACCTGTCTTAATTTTTAGGAGACAATGAATTATCCCACACTTTTGGCTTTGTCCCCCCTTCACTTTTTCTTCAAAAGATAATTCGGGAATTTACGCTTTCGGGAGTAGAAGGATGATTTGAAAATCCAGCCTGCTCCATACAGTCTTGAAGAACACAATCCTCTTGTGCTATTTCTCTCTATACTAGGATCTAGTTCTTTCCTCCTTGGGTCTCCTGTCACAGTTTATTTGTGTGTCGCTGCGAGGACACTGTACTTGTTCCTACTCCCTAGCCTATTTTCTCACTCAGTTGTCTCTTGATGTCCCTCTTCTGACTCCGCTAACTGGAAGAGTAGCTCAACAGCATTTACACACAGTTTAAGCTTTTGAACCCAAGGAATCTGATGTGCTTTAAAATCAAGGTTAATTCACCTAATTCCTGCTTTTCACAGTCAAATATCTTTATGAACAGCAGATCACACAGTTGTCTCTGAGGGGAAAACTGCTCACGAGCAGTAAGGCGCCGTGCACTCTGCCTTGATTTTTCCCAGATGAAAGGACTTTGAATGTTGCTGATAGCACCTTCCAAGAGATGGTACTGGTGGCAAGGTTCAGTAGCTGCCTTCCTGGATGCTTGCTTCTCTCTCCCACATTTTCTTTCTTTAATTTAGCTAAACATATACCTAGGTCAATCTTCCGCTGACTATTGCCCTTGGTAATGCCTTTACTCGCCTCATTTCCCGTGCCTCATACGGAGAGAAATAAAAACGTAGATGAATCGTTATGGCAATGTACAGAGACAGATGAAACGAAATTCAGAGACCTGTTCTGACCTCCACGGTGTCTTGCAAGGACAGAGGTTTAGTGACATTAGATTTTAGATGAGCTCCACTTGAAAACAAGAAGGAAAACTGAGACTTGAGCGTTCTCATTTGCTCAGAAGTGCTTTCAACTAACACTGCTCCTCCAAGCCTCTGTCCCTGAAACCTGTTATATTGATTTTGCACAGGACTCTCTGCGAAGCTGGAAGATTCTTAGAACAACCACGGAGCAGAATACCTGAACACAGGTGTGAAGGAAACGCAGAGCCAGCCCACGCTCGGCACAGCTCACCTCTCGGCAGGAGCAGAACCCACAAGCTGGTTCTCTAGCTACGTCATCTGCCCATCACCTTCCGAATCTCTTCTCTGCTGTCTGTCCTTTCATGCTTGATGCTGTCAGCCACAAACCACATTTTCTCATAAGTGCCTTGATAAATAAAGCTGCAAATACAGCCTCCCAGTGAAGGAAGGTGTTTATTCATCTTTGTAAATAACAGCTGTGGGGAGTTGGTGAATGTTCACTTCCCAGCATTTCAACACACTCCTATGGAAAGCTGCAAATACTCTTTAAAAAACCCCTTTATTAACCTTGTCCGCTTGTTATTCTGTCTACTACAGAGCCTGTTTGAAGTTGATGGGAATCTAGTAGATAATGTCTGTTCCCAGATCTGTAGAACTGACCCACCAGCAGAACAGAGTAAACAAGCCCTCACAGAACCACAGAAGATCAGGGATTGGAAGGGACCTTGAAAGATCATCTAGTCCAATCCCCCTGCCAGAGCAGGACCACCTAGACCAAGTCACACACAGAACAACAGAACATTAGGGATTGGAAGGGACCACAAAAGATCATCCAGTCCAATCCCTCCACCACAGCAGATCAAGTTGCACAGGAACACGTCCAGGCAGGTTTTAAACATCTCCAGAGAAAGAGACTCCACAACTCCCCTGGGCAGCCCCCTCCAGTGCTCTGTCACCCTCACTGGGAAGAAGTTATAGGATCATAGAATCCTGGACACTGTTGTAGTACCTCACTCCTTTGGGGAAATTAAAGCAGGACAAGCCTGGTTCTCCAGATGGATACCTTCGTCTCCAGCCTGTGTACTTTGGGATCTGACTCTCACACTTTCAAGACAGCAGAAGGACTAATCCTTTCTTGCATTCTTCATGAAAGGTCAGCATCCCTCCCCCGTTGCTACACCTGACCCTTAAATTATCCGAGAGCTGCACAAAAAGGTGCATAGCTAATCCTCAACTAAAACTGTTGGTGGTCTGAGACTTTCCAAGTGCCCTCCCGAACTCAGCCTGATCCCTAGGCAGCAACACCTGCCTGTGAACCCTGTGCACTCCTCTGACTCCCCACTTAGGTGTTTCCTTTGTCATCCAGATCTGTAATGATGTGCAGATGGGCTAAGCTGCAGGCCACTTCATGCCTCAGACAGGAAGGACTTAATCCAGACAGGATTTAACCTGCAGCCGTGCACAGGCTGTGCTTTTGAAATCCTCATCCGCTAGCAGAGAGCGCAAAACCCTTTTCCAGTGCGGTGGGATGCGTTGCCACGCCAGCACAGCAGTAAGCAAGTGAAAATGTAAAATTACTAACCCCCTTGTTTTCATCAGTGTTCACTGAGGATCCGTGTCAAAACAGCCAGAGCCTCCTGATCCGGCTCTTACGTATGGTTGTGGCTGGGAGATTCTCCTGCCTGCTCAACAGACACGTTTCACAGCCAAAGCAGTGCAGCTCACTGAGGTGTTTCAGCCAATGTTAATGAGGTGAAATTTATGGCAAAGGTTGAAAGAGAGAAA
The DNA here is from genome assembly GCA_028565055.1 of Phoeniculus purpureus. NCBI lineage: Eukaryota > Metazoa > Chordata > Aves > Bucerotiformes > Phoeniculidae > Phoeniculus > Phoeniculus purpureus. Next base: position 19,457 of record JAOXOE010070424.1, read on the forward strand.
AACAAAACAGGTCATTTGCTCTAAGAAATACGGGGATTGTGGGCTGTTTCCCCTCGCAGAGGTAAACGAATGGGGGAAAATCTAATGAGTGATACCTAAGAGTCCCAAGACCTGAGCCTGGTTCCAAGTGTTGCTTTGAACTTCTTGCACAACCTCGAGCAAGCCACTTATCTGTGCCTCCATTTCTCAGTGACGTCCTGTAGATTAAGATCAGGCAAGGTGGCAACTAGCAGTGTAGAAAATCCTGATGTGGAAAAACACCTCAGAATAAAGCTGTGAATTTATGTTCTAGTAGTTTGGGAGCAAGCAGAATAAAGTCTGTATTTCAGTTGCAGCGGTCATGTCACATTGTCATGAGGACTTTCCAAAGGCCTTCTGTTGAGTCTAGGGCACAGCTTGCTTAGGATACTCAGGAAGCCAGGGAAGTTCTTAGACCACCATCTTGGTTGCTGCTGATCCCATATACATGCTAAAATATTAAGACAGATTTTCAATGTTTCCAGGTAGGTCTACCTGGGTAGAAATGTGGCTCCTGCACTGCTTCTCACTCACCAGCCACCAGCCTTCCAGCAGATCAGCCTATATATTCTCTGGGAGAGTTCTGAGCCTCGTTATGAAATAGACTCTGCCACCCATGGTCTCCTTTGCTCTAAAAGCTACACAACAGCTCTGCCTTAATGGAGCCCATGCTTCCTGGGGTTCTTGCCAGCAGATAAGGAAAGCTGAACTCTTGTGGTTTCTAGCAGCCAGGCTATCATCATCTTCCACTCAGGAATCCAGTCAGCAGTTCTTTCAGCATCACAGATCTGGTGTAACAACAGCATTTTAATTTCCTTTTTTTAAAAGCACGTTTGAATGACATTTTATCTGCTAGCGTTTAAGGCTACCTCAATCTTCACGTAACCCATCGTACAATGGCTGTGCTTGTGAGGTGTGTTTTGGTGGTTACCCATATGAAAAAAGGAATCCTTTTGCTCCAGAATAGCAACAAAAACTGAGGAACAGTTTCTGGAGGTCTTCTAGTTTCTACAGCTTACTCTGACTCCACGTTTTGTGTCAAACGTATTCGCAGAACTTAGTTCCTTCTTTCCTTGTGAAGATACTCCACCAGCTGTTACCTAAACTCCTGTTTACAATTATGGCTATTTTATTTACCAGATGTCAATGAAGACATATTTTAGTCTCAATGATTTGTAGTGAAGAGCTTCTTGCAAAGAAATGCTAAGATTTTTTTTCTCTAATCACTACCTCTTTGGACTAAACTCTGAGGGAAGTAATCCTGTTGTCTCTTTGATTAATAAATTCACATAAAGAAAGGGAAAAAAAGAGTTTTAGCTCTTGTAGGGAGGTAATAGTTTAGGATAGGAGATAAAAAAGAGGCTGGAATGGGTTGCCCAGGGAGGTGATTGGGGCCCCGTCCCTGGAGGTGTTTAAGGCCAGGCTGGATAAGGCTCTGTCCAGCCTGATCTAGGGTGGAGTGTCCCTGCCCATGGCAGGGGGGTTGGAACTGGGTGATCCTGTGGTCCCTTCCAGCCCTGACTGATTCTATGATTCTATAAAGCCTGTGTTGTAGGTGCTTAAAACTTCTAGAAAACAATATGGATGTGTTCCTGTGTGACTTGGTCTGGGTGATCCTGCTGTGGCAGGGGGATTGGACTAGATGATCTTTCAAGATTCCTTCCAATCCCTGATGATTCTATGATTCCATGATCCCTACCCGTGCATTTCCGAGTCCAGTTCCTGCCTCTGATTCCCATCTTCCAGTCTGGGACTTACCCAGCATCTGCCTGGAGCATCAGTGGTCATAGTGACATGACTGTTATCGGTGGGGTTTCATTTGGTATTTGTTTGATATGTATTATATATTTCTTTTTAATATAATTTTAATTAAGGCTATTTTAGTTTTCTTTTCCAATCCATAATTCTCTTTTATTCCGTTTCAGGAAGGGACAGGGGCCAATAGAGACCATCTTTTATTTCTCTAGTAAACAGCCTTAACCCACAGTAAGAGGGTGCTTCAAGCATCTAAGAACAATTTTATCAACTGTTGAACCTCTATGACATTTCAAATCAGCAATCTTGTGTGCCTAAAGGGAATCTTGTGTGCCTTCTTGACAATCTGTGTATTTATCCTTTTACTTTTCTCTGAGACAAAATGTTACACTTTCCCATTTTACAGATGAGGGAATGCCACATTAAGAGCAAATGCCTCCTCGAAGACCAGATGTAGTCTGTGGCAGGACTATGAACTCTAAATCCCAGGATGCCACTCCAGTCACTGGACACTGTCAAATATCGGGTTTAAACTTGCTGACTTTTGAAACAATGTGGTTTTTGAAAATTACAATTATATGTGAGATGCTTTACAATATTGGGAAAATGGAATGCTCTTCAGTTTTCAAAGTGAAATGAAAGCTCTGAAATATGAAAATGACAGCGTTTCCCTCTAGTGACTTTCCAATAGTTCATATTGGAAAGTTTTTTCATTTAACTTTTATCTTTTGGCCTACTCTTTCTGCACAGATTTGTTGTTTCTCTCATTGTGTCACTCAGTTTTTAAATCTGCAGATAAATCTTCCTTCCTGCACCAAGAAAAATAAGAAGAGAAAGAAGGAAGAAAAATTGTATAAATTATCTTTTCACTCAAATATGTTTGAATCAGTCAGTTACCGTTTTAAATACAGTTAATAAAACCAAAATTGCTGTGTTGTAGAGTTCTAGCAACAGTACTTTCCAATCCTATTCCAGTTTAGTGCTTTCTCAGTTCATTGCTAATCCTTATGCAAAGGCATCTGATCATCCTTAAAGCATCCTGACTTTAACAAAAAGGTTCATTGTAAGCAATTAAAAAGGTCAGCCTTCTTCAAGTAGACTAAAAATAAAAATTTACATTAAGAATCTAAACCTACATGTATTAGAGGTTTAGGTTTTGGGGTTTTTTGCCTTATGAAATAAGAAATATACCAGTGAAAAGATCAATACTTTTTCCTATACAGTATAGAATGGAGATGGGTTTTGTTAAATTTCATCAGGCGGCTAATTCCAGAGGCAAAAAATGCTTTGCACACACATGCTTTGTTGTTAGCTCTCAGTGGGTTCTCATTTGTCCTTTTGTGTGTGTGCTTTGGGGGTTCTGGCAGGTTTTTTGTGTTTCTGTTAGTGAATTCCAAATGAATTCAGGATGAATTGCATCTCTAGCAATGTGAAATTGGTGTGTATCGACAGATAAGGTTGATAACAAGTTCTTTCCAGGAAATTCATACATCACTATTACTATTAAATCAACAGATTTGTAACTCATCAGATTTTTTTTCCTCTGAATCCATATCTCTTTTCTGATACATATCATCCACCTAACAATACTTTCTCCATCTTGTTTTTATTAGAAGAGGATAGATGAACTGACTTAACAATGACTAGATGCCTCAAGAGGCTCTGCATACTAGTCAATTGTAAGGATTTCTATAGATATAAACGGCTTCATTATGGCACTGAGCTTGGCTAGGTTTAGAGATCAGTCTGGATAGGGTTGTCAGAAATATCAGTCGCTTCAGAAGCATAAGACAAACATTCAAATGTTTATAGCTACTGTGCATAACCTTTATTATTTACCTTTTCCACAGAGACCACATATGTATTTGGCATACTTCAGAGTATGCAGGGTGAAGGGAGTTCAGCCTATCTGGAACATATGTACCTTTCTACTTTGGCTTTTTAAGCTTGTAAAATGATGTAAGAAAGGAATCAGTGACAAAAACAAAAGCATCACTAGATAATGGCTGTCCATGTGCAAATCTAGCTTCCTAGTGTGATGAGAAACGGTTGGTGTTTTAGTGTCATTTCTTAACAGTAGCATTCTCAGGAATATTTATGTATCTATGTCTGATTTCAGGTAACACTCGAAGTTACTCTCTGTCATTGGTTGATCAGGTCTGAGACAAGATTAACCAATTAATTTAGTTGCTGTGCTAATGGACTAGCAAAAAAAAAACAAACAAAGAGGGTTAAATTCCCACTTACAAACTCACTGGCAAAAACAAAGACTAGCTCAATTGCATGAAACATCACATTTAATAAAAATACTTTCCTTTATTCCAGCACACTGACTCCTGTGGGACACAAAATGAGAAAAACTCTCCATTTCAGCAAACAATGGATTGCATGCAAAATATCTCCTCCTCTGACATCTGAGTTCTCAAAGGCACACACTCTCTCCATTCAGCACATTTCAAAGAGCAAGATGGCTGCAGTGCCCAGCTCCAGCAACATGCGTCTTTTCTCTGAATGAAGACCAGACCGGACTAACTCCTAATAAGAAACAGGAAGCTCCAAACTAGTTATCCCACTTCTTTCCTCTTTCCACTTCACTTGTGCTTATTCAGCTCTGGATTCCAAGCTGCCATAGTAACTCCCCCATCCCTCAGGCTAAGATCCACCAAATTTAAACTACAACACTCTGATAAAAGTCAGATACACAAATCAAGTGAATAATTGCTATTGGTGTAGTCAGTACTGCAATCCCAACTCTCAAATATTCAGCAAACCCAGGTAGTTCATTTATAGCTCTCTGTGCTCCGCAATATAACTCAAGGTTTGTTCAAATCAAACATCATTGAATAAGGTGTCTGGTGAGTGCCCAAGATGACACATATTCATTATGAATCAACATGACACAGACTGTTTATGGAAAGCAGTGTTTTAATGATAACAGTGTGGCTCTCTGTGCTTTATCATCTTACTAAAAAGTCATCTAAGATGTTATAGATTACAGCAACTGCATTATTTTAAGCGTGACTTCCTAGAGTTACTCCAACATTCTTTCTCAAAAACAGTTCTAATTTTACTAGAAAGCCATTATTTGATATTTAAAATTCTATAAGAAAAATAAAAAATTGGATCCATCATTAATTCTGACATATGATTGCATTCTAATTTATTTCTTACTTCTTTTAGCCTTCAATGACTCAAACTTTTGTTCTTCTTTGTAGAGAGATAATACAAAATACTTTCAGAGGCTCTGTTCCTTCAGTTAGTCTTTGCAGATAGGTTCAAATTTCAAGTTTCAAATTTAAAGGATGTTTGTTCGTTTTCAGAGAATTTGCTCTTCATGCTTAAAGAAAACTGGAGAGAGATGAAGGTGCCTGTAGCTACGGCAGCCTCCTGTTGGCTTGTTTGACAGGATCTTACTGGTGCAGATGGAAAATAGGCTATTGCAGATATGGATATTAGTGCAAGAACCAGAGAAGAAATACATGTCATACTGAGCCTGATCAAAGATCAAGAGTACAGAGATCAGCCTTTGAAAAACCCAAGCCAGTCTTGTTATGACACATACAGAAAAAAGACCTACATTGGACCTTATTGAAGGTAAAGAATGTAAATATATTTTAAAAGATAGCCTTTAAAAAGTGTTGTGTACCAAGACAGCCTTGTCCTTACAAAACCAAAAAAGCTCATAGAAAGATTTTTTTAAAAAATCAAAACTTCAAGATGTTAGTAAGCCTAGAAAATCCTCAAGCTGCTGAAATAGCAGGTGAATAAAAAAACATGCTGTCTCATTCAGGGGATGGTGCTATTAGTGTGGTTAGAGGCTACGCATCAGTAGCCCATTCCTGCTAAAATTTGCTCGGAGACAAGGGACAACTACCTAAATAAAAATATTGAAATAATTTGTAATAAATTAAGTAATGTTGTAAATAGTAAAAAAACTCTTTTGAAGATTCCTAAGAGTAGGATGACATCAACAATTGGCTGCCATTTCTCTAAAACCTATTAGAAAACATGGGGAATATTAAGCATCAAAGGACTTTTTCTAACAAGAATTTTTAATGCCTCAGTCTCTCAACACTTAAAACATATTTTTCTCATATTTATTTTCTGGATAATATGGATGAAAATTATGAGTAATTCTAGACTAGCTTCTGTTAGAAGAAAACGTGTTGTTTCCACAGCCAAATATTACATTTACATATTGGGTCATTGGTACCAGCACCTGCAGATACAGAGAGGAATTAATTCCTTCTTACACCTAACCTTCGAGAGATAGCTGTATCTACTGAAGTCTTCTCAGTTCCATGCTGCTATAACGTAGACATTCTTAGTTAAAATCTGTTTAATCTATCATTATCTTATTCTCAGACCAAAAAGACAAATCTCTAAAACAGCTGCGATTAATCACAAATATTTTAAACTACTGGATTAAATCAGTGCTTCATGTTCCTTTCGGAAGGGCTATCTTCATGACGTGAAATACACCTTTTTCTTCTATCTCATTTTATCACATTATTTTGGGTTGAGGCTTATACTGCATCAGCACGGTTAAAAAAGGATAAGAAACAAAGATGAAATAAAATTTTCATAAGTAATGTCCTTTATACAAGTGAATAAATTAAATATTTACAAATTGGTAACATTCTGCCTGTTCTCCAGACCTTTCATTACCTTGTTGTTTTCCTTTGGATCTGGTCCAGCACCTCAATGTCTTTCTTGTATTGAGATGTCCAAAACTGAACCCAGTACTGAGTACAAGGTGCACTTACTTTCCTGCTCCTCTTGGCCACGCTATTTCTGGTACAAACCAGGATGCTGCTGGCCTTCTTACACCTCTGAGCAAACTGCTGACTTGTATTTAGCTAAGATCAACCAGTATCACTGACACTAGTCTGGTGGGAGATGTCCTTGCTCATGGTAGGTGGTTTGGATATAGATCATTTTTAAGGTACATTTTAACATAAACCATTATTTAATAGTATGGACCTATGATTACAGAAAGTCAGCTTTCTTAAAAAATGCATCTTGGTTTTAAATTTCCTTCAATATTAGTGTGGTATTTTATTTTTAATTTTTTAATCAATCTTTTATCTGTGGATGACAGAAGCTGAGATTTGCAAGTATGCCAAGTGTGTTGTATAACTGATATGAAGACCCTTCTCTTGCAAATTTATGCATTATCAAACAAGTCTCAATTTTGTTCTACAGTCATTCTTTCTGCTACTTCCATTCTTTCCATTCCTTTCAATTAAAATTATTTGATGTTTTGAAAGTTTTCCATGAATAATGACTGGAAAATTTCAACTATTCTTAGGAAATTGTGCAAAACAAAAGAGTTTTTGAGGTCTGCTTGTCTTTTAAAAGCACTGTTTTTCCTCTCTGGGAAAAGAACACACAGATACAGGGGTAGTTTAGAAATGTTAAGCACTATACTAACTTGAATTTTCCTGCTTTTACCAATGGATAAAAGCGTACACAGAATCAGGGAAACCCACATTGGCATTTCCTAGTTGTTGATTCTAGATTTAATATTTATCAATAGAATAGTCACTGTCCGAGGACCTTCTCTTCATAACTTTTTCATTTCAATGATTACCCCTGAATTATCTTTGGAGTTTGAAATCTACAGTAATTACCATGTAACAATTAAGATCCCATAATCTAATGTTTTAAGTTTTCAAATTTAAGTAGAACTGTGTTAGATAACTTACTGAACTTGGTTGCTTAACGGTAATGCATCCAGAGCTAATATTAGATTAAGTAACCATAGTGAGGGCTTTTCTATCTTGCAATGATATTTTTTCAATAACTGGAAAATAGTTTCTATAACTGTACGTGTCAGAGTTTCGGGAAGTATGAATCTCTATACACGTTGTACATGTAATTCAAGGCAACTGAATATGGAAAACTGTGTGGAAAAAACCTCCTGGAAGAATTTTCTTGCTGGAATGCTAATTATTGATTAAGGGCCTAGAAAAACACAGTGCTAGAGAGGATTAAGTGATAGGTATCTAATCTCGCCTTTTAGTTATAGTTCATCGTGCTTTTTCTGCGTGTTAAGTCTGAAGTTTTCCTACTTGGCAGGAGAATTGTGGCTGTTGAGAAACCATGCTGTGGAAATATACTGAAATATACTGATACTCCTGCTCTTTGCCTGCAATCCGAGGGCTTAGACTGAAGAGCCTGAGAGAATAAAGAATCAGTTCTGCATGGCAATAACATGGGCCAGACAGAAATGATAGTGTGCAGCTGCCTGTGCCTGCCTGAAATGGCTTTTGTTTACAAATAACCTTGAGCCACGCTTCATATGCTCTTTCTCTGTCCGGACTTCAACACTGAGTATTTACTGGCGCTCTCCATCTGTAAATTTGTGTAGTTCTTAAGTATTTTCTTTCACCGATTTTGTTTGTGCTGGTATTTGCTTAGAACCATGGAGTGAATTTATTCAGCTCCTGTTTTCCAAAGAAGTGATGCAGTTCTCAACCACCCTTAGAATCTGCAATAGCCGCGTCCTTGATTTTCCCAGTATCTGAGAAGCAAGTGTTCAGGCAAAACAAAAGCCTTTGGTAGGATCTAAAGAATTCATCAATTCCTTTGTAATTGTAGAGAAGCACAGGAGAGAAACAATAAAAAAGGAATAGGATTACAGTATTTAACTGATGTGGAAGAGGCAATAAGAATTGGGGAAAACCAATTGCTGCTGAATTGTCAAACAGGTCAAAATGGGGTCCACTCCCAGTGATGTAGCCTTCCAAACTGTAAGTAGCTTTTGCGTTTTTTCCCCAAGGGTATTAATATGCATCACAGATAGGACACTGCAGTGGTATAAATGTACTGTTAAAGTAAGATCAAAGTGCTATTCCTAGCTCAGCCTCTTCATTTGTAAACACAAACATGGAGCGAATATTTCCCTTCCACACATGCAGATATCTGGGGATTGGATTTTAGGTTGTCTCTGAACAGATTGTAGCCCCCTGACACTTCTGGCTTAGATCCAAAACTCAAGATGTGACAGTTTCCAGCACGTGTTGCTGAATACAACTTATTGTCATCGTTTAAAAATTCAGTGGAGAATAAGTAATGGAATCTTCGGGTGATCACTAGCCAGCTTACTTCAACATTTAGTTTACGAGTCTTTTCCTATCAGAGCAAGTCTTTAAACTAATAACTGTACAATGTTACTATTTGTGATGAAAAAAAGGTAGCAGCTACATTTAATAAAAAAACCATAATAGCTTGGATTATAAACAGTATTTTACTAAAATTTTTATTAATTTAAGGTATCTGATTAATCAATTTCCATTTATTTGTCTATTTATTAGCCTACTTGTTTACTCAATAATTATTTACTTATTTATTATAGAACACATTTATTTGTTATATTGTCTGTATCTTTCGCCCCCAGGGCTCTTGACCAAATATGAATTTATTGGAAGGACTTAGCACAAATGGTCCAGCACATGCTGATGATTAAAAGTAAATAATTTTTGATGCAAAAAATATTATTCTGTTGTAAGATCTATGGTTTTAGCAGCTATATTGCTGGAAAAGTTGCTAATAGAAAGCTGGGATTTCATTTGGCATCTGAACAGTCTATGATGAGGAGCTGCAGCTGTCTGTATTCCAGTATTAATTACTGAAACACCTATTCCTCAGAAATAATTGCTATAGTTTGAGCCTGGCATGTTTCTGGTAATAAGGGTAAGTTTAAAAAGCATTACATATAGATACTTATAAGAATAAAAATATTGCAGAATAAGCTTCTGTTAGTAATTTTGTGTTGTAAACAGCTTGTAAAACTGAGTGTAATCTCAATATTGAGAAATTGTCCTTGTTAACATTATACAAGCAATCTGTAAAGAAATCTTCTATGCTCCCATTCACTCCAAAGACAAGGCCCAGCACAAGGTCATTCCATTATTTTGTATGGCTTGCTCTATCACTAGGTGAAATATTATCATCTCTGCAAACAGTCACCTTCTCAAAGAAAATTAAGACCTCTCTCCAGAAACAAAGCTGTTTGATTTTCAACATGATATTTAATGCCTTTCTGGGTGAAAGTTACTTAATCCAGTATGAAAAGACAGAAGAAAGTTTAAGGGGAAAAAGAACAGATGATGCTTCATGTCACCAATTTATCTATTTCATGCACTTTATGTCTCTTAATCACCGGATTTGAAGTACGATGGGATTGTTGATGGGCAAGCACCAGTGGGACAGAGCCCTGGTCTTAATGAAAAACCAGGTGGCCTCTCGCTGTCCTGGGGTGAAATCGGAGCACTCATCTAGCTCCCTGAAGTGCCTGTACACCCATGCACACAGCATGGGGAATAAGCAGGAGGAGTTAGAAATCTGTGTCCAATCAGGTGATTATGATTTGGTGGCAATTACAGAGACCTGGTGGGATGACTTGCATGACTGGAATGTGGTCATGGAAGACTATGTCCTTTTTAGG
>JAOXOE010070530.1:0-29673 GCA_028565055.1 Phoeniculus purpureus
TCCACAAGCACTCCCAAGTCCCTCTCCTCAGGGCTACTCTCCAGCCAGTTGCTGCCCAGCCTGTATTTGTGCTTAGGATGGCCTCGTGCACTGCCTCTGTCAACCTTTCAAGGAATAAATTGTTCCTCAGGGCCAATCTAAGCCCACCCTGGCACAAGGTGAGGTTGTTTCATCCTGGGGAGAAGAGAGTGACCCCAACTCTGCTCCAACCTCCTGAATTTCAGGGAGCTTCCTTTTCCCCAGGCGAAAATCTTCCCACTCAGATGCTACAGCTGAAAATACTGTTATTATCACTCAGGCTTTGCTTGTTTCTCTTTCTCACGTTGACTACATTTCAGGTCTGTATGTCTCTCCTTAACAGCTGAGCCCAGTTTAATGTCTCCTCTGCCATTTCCGCTAACAGTTGCCTCTGATTACTAACAGTGATTTGCCTATGTGGCCAGCTACTCTTCATTTGCTCTGCAGCAACTGTAGAAATACTAGAGGGCAACTGCAGAGCAGACTGATGCTTGGCAATAGACATGGAGGGGAGTTGGTGGGAGTATTGTGATGTTGTAAACTTGTTCTTTTAAGATTATGGGGCACAATGAGATTTCCAGTATGAGAAATAATTTAGAGAGATGCTAACTGTGTTTTAACTGATCAGAGATAACAGATCACAGAATCACAGGGACATTAGGGATTGGAAGGGATCTCGAAAGATCATCCAGTCCAATCCCCCTGCCACAGCAGCATCACCTAGATCCAGTCACACAGGAACACGGCCAAGCAAAAAAGTGGGAAGAAGTTCCTTCTCAGATTAATAGGGAAGCTCCTCTGTTCCAGCTCAACCATTGCCCCTTGTCCTATCATTGGATGCCCCTGAGTAGAGCCTGGCTCCATCCTCCTGACACTGACCTTTACATGTTTATCAACATTAAGGGGGTCACCCTTCAGTCTCCTTTTCTCCAAGCTCAAGAGACCCAGCTCCCTCAGCCTTTCCTCATCAGGGAGATGTTCCGCTCCCTTCATTATCTCTCTGGCTCTGTGTTGGACCCTCTCCAGCACTTCTGTGTCCTTCCGGAACTGAGGGGCCCAGATCAGAGAACTGATGTGCCACTAGAACGAAAAAAAACCCCAACAAACCCAGCATATGATATGAAGCTTTTCAAACTGATGATCAGAAATCCAACAGCCTGAACTGCAATTCTATACATGCACTACAAACCTTCCATGATAATTTATTTATGAGTAAGATTGCTGCAGGGTTTAGGTGCATGTGTTAACCGAGGAGTAAAACAAGGTTATGAATGATTTGCTCAGGAGTAGTCAAATACCTTCCTCACTTATGGATTTGCTTGGAAGGAAACGGTGTGATTCATGTGTTCCCTATAAGGGCTGACTTTCCTTTTTGCTCCGTTGCTCCGCACGTGTAAGCCCGACCCGTGTCCCCCTGCACTTTCACACACAAGCAGGTTTTGATTTCTAGTAGAGATGCAACAAGATGACTCTGGCAACATGTTGAAAAGCAGCAGGCTCTAATGGACCATATGAGAATTCACTGCTGGTGTGCCTGGGAGAACAATCTGCCTCTTAGCCTACACAGTGCCTGCCTGAAGCTGTAATTCTGAGTCTGTTTCAATCAAATGAAATAAAACAGTAATGGACATTATCTCTTGGAAGGGAAGACAATAACATTGTGTGGCACTTGAGTTAAATTTTTATCAGTCTCTTGCAAAAAAGCCCACTGTAAATGAGATCAGATCTGCTTTCCAAGCACGGTCTGTAATTCCCAGTGTTTTCTATTACTGCAAAAGCTCTTACCAAGGAAACGGAGCCTCTGCCAGAGAGGAACCCCATGTAATTCTCCACCTATTACACCCCCAAGTAAGATGATGCTTTCAATAGGATGCTAATTGTTTCAAAGTTGTGGAATTCAGGGACAGGGTTTAGCAGTGGCCATGGGACAGCTGGGGTAATGGTTGGACTTGATGGACTTAAGGGTCTTTTACAATCTAAACGATTCTATGATTCTAATGGTAGGACAAGGTGCAGTGGGTGCCAGATGGAACAGAGGAGGTTCCACATCACTATGAGGAAGAACTTCTTGAAGGTGACAGAGCACTGGAAGGGGCTGCCCAGGGGGTTGTGGAGTCTCCTTCTCTGGAGATATTTAAAACCCTTCTGGCCTTGTTCCTGTGTGACTGTATCTAGGAGATCCTGCTGTGGCAGGGGGATTGGATTGGATGATCTTTCAAGGTCCCTTCCAATCCCTAATGTTCTGAGATTCTACAAGGTCAAAATTCATCAGGTGATGGTACTTGACTGTATTTGTTCATGTTCTTGGACACCCAATAAACCTCAGAGACAATGAGACACTATCAAAGGGCCTTGTGTATGTCAGGTGACATCGATTTCCTCAGCTGAAATAACATGAGCAAAACTTACTTATTTTACAAAGATTTTCAAGCTCAGAGAACATTTACATGCCTACAGGGCATTCTAGTCATGACTCCTTACATGTATAAGATTACTATTTCACATAATAGGATAGGACTCCACAGAGGGAGTGGTCAGACACTGGAATGGGTCTGCCCTGGGTAGTGGTTGAGTCCCCATCCCTGGATGTGTTTAAATGTTGCTTAGATGTAGTGTTGGGGGGGATCCGGTTTAGGAGTGAACTTGTAGAGTAGGGTTGATTGTTGGACGTGATCATCCCAAGGGTCTTTCCCAACCTGAATGATTCTATGATTCTGTGATTTCTCTTCTGCCTTACAGGTGCCAAACCAGTGACCTGAAAGTCTGTCGGCACAGAACAGGCAGAAAGACCAAAGGCTTCGTTTGAACCCCACCTCCATTTGTCTCCATGTTTAACCTCAGGGATCTGCTCCAAGTAGCAGTGGTGCACATTCATAAGGATGGCACTTCAGGCAGCAATTTTTGTGACACTGCCTGGGGAAATAGTTTATTTCCTGTAAACTACTGCAAAGGTCTCCAACAGCAGCAGCAGTGGCTGCTGGTCTCCATCTCAATATCTCAGTGGAGTCCTGTTATCTAAAAGGACATCACATAGCACAGAAATACGGTACCAGCTCCCCTCTAAGAAATTACTGATCCATCCTCATGATATATAACCCATCTCCCAACTTTTGAGTATTCAAGGCAGGACACTGAAGTAGCTGCAGAATTCTCCAAGCACTAAAAGACATGAATCTTTAAAGGAGTTCTGTCAAGAAATGTAACCACCAAAATTCTGACTAATGGTAAAAAATAAATGAGGACGTGGGCCATTGCTCACACAAATCCATTATAAATTGAAATGCTTCCCATTTTACTTGAATCTGGAATAAATTTAAACTAGGGAGACTTTTTTTTTATGTATCCTGCTTCAATTTGAATGAATTTTTGTGGTTTTAGACTTCTCTAGCAGTGAAAAAGAGTACAGACAAGGATTTGACCAGTTGTATCTCTCTGAACATCTGCTTTACTAATCCTGCTGTGACACAATCGATAAAATATGACTCAGCTTTCTAAATCGGCTTTTTCTTCCAAGAAATACTTTTATCATCAGCACTCGTGATTTTGTATCGACAAAGTCAGTATCTCTTACATCAAGATAATTGAAACCACAGCTTGTGCTCTACCGGAAGCCTCTGCTTTTGCAAGTTTGCCAAAGGTTTTCCACTCAGACTGATACAAAGCTGGAATGCTCCAGCTGAGATCCTAAGGAGCAATTGAGTGGAACTCCGAAGAGATAATTTATCCTTTTCTTTTAGTTCAATGCAGCTAAAATTTTGAGAAGATGTAATGTAGATTTTTCCCTTTAGAACTAAAGCTCCATGGAGGTATCTGAGCTACTCCAGCAGCCTATGGAACATTAACTTTCTACACTGCTGTAGGCACTGGCAAAGGGTTGCTGATCAGAATGGGAAACACTATGACTCTAACACAGATTATTAGCTTGATCAAAGCAAAGAGATTTTATGTATTTAGAAAGTAATGTGATGTAGAACATGCCTTTCCTGCATTCAGTTATTGTGCTTCACCTCCTTGGGTCTCAGTATTTACATTTCACACGCAATCCTTTCCTATTTGACGTCAACCCAAAGCAAAACTCTCCTTACTGCGTAGCTTCTATGTTAGGTTTTGTTCTACCTTTATACATACTACCTTTACACATTCTATCTTTTTATGTTCTACTTTTACCTGTGATATTATCTCAGGGAGATGCTCCCCTCCCTTCACCATCTCTATGGCTCTGTGCTGTCCTTCTGGAACTGAGGGGCCCAGAACTGGACACAATATTCCAGACATGGTCTCTCCAGGGCAAAGTAGAGGACAACCTCTGTCAATCTGCTAACCACTCCCCTTCTGTTCGACCCCAGGATCCAGTGGCCTTTCTGGCCACAAGGGCACATTGCTGGCTCATGGTCATCCAGCTGTATGCTGCAACAACGATGAAAGCGCAAGTGCCCCGATGCAAAATGCGCGCAGAGGTGGTGGGAGATCCAGGTACCTCATCTGAAATCACTTTCTGCATGAACCAGCATTACACACCTAGCTCAGTACAGTTCTAGAGTCTACTGCCAGTGTATTTCTTCTATATACCTGGTGGGCCTGGTCCTTAGGGATAGGGCTTAGCAGTGGCCTCGGTTGAAGATTGGAGTTGATGACCATAAAGGTCTCTTCCAACCAGAGATTCTGTGAGTCTGTCCAAACAGTAGTTATCAGGGTTTACTTTTAAAATAGAAACACATGCCGAGTGGAATCCTCTGGAGGGCTTTTCCTGGGTTGGCTAGACTTTAATTATTTCATAAATGTTGTTCTCATCTGTTGCTTAATGGATTTTTAAGTGACACCGAATCCTGGGAAGAGCTACAGGTAAATCAGGGAAGGGAGTTCAGCACAAATGATTTGCATAAATGAGGGACTTAATGAATTAATGAAAATAGACAGCTACACCTGTATCCCTGTCAAGGATACAACAGTAACAATGATGGAAGATCTAGAGAATCAGACCTCGTGTAAAGTGCAAGTTCTGAAACAGAAGAAGGGTGAAGACATTCCTGTTGGGAACTGCTATAGAGGAAAAGAATAATCCACTGACCACGATAGATAATGAACTCAGACTGAAGCAAGTACCTCCAGGCAGAGGATGATTTTTAACCTAACTCTGAGGAAAGCAGTATCTGCAGTAAACAGTCTGAAGAGAACAGAGTCTTCCTCATCTGATGCTCTCAAGAGCAGGTTAGGAAAGCACTTAAGAAGAATGGTATTGACACGCTGACTATTCCTTCAGCGAGTGAATGAGAGGACCTGTGAAGGTTTTCTGCTTTGCAGTTTTATTATCAGATATCAACAGGCTGCCCAGGGAGGTTGTGGAGTCACCTTCTCTGGAGATGTTTAAAACCCACCTGGACATGTTCCTGTGTGACTAGATCTAGTTCTGGCAGGGGGATTGGAGTGGGTTATCTTTCGAAGTCCCTTCCAATGTTCTGTGATTCTGTGAAAAGCCATGGAGATCTGGAACTTAGGGACAGAGTTTAGCAGTGACCTTGGGACAGCTGGGTTAAGGGTTGGTCTTTTCCAACCTGGATGATTCTGTAACTGTAATACCCCTGCCTTTTCCCACTGCTGGTGAACCCCTGCACAGTTTGCTTGGTAGCAGCTGTGAAGCCCTGGCAGATGGAAGCAGAGCTCAAACTGTTTCACTTGGGGAAATTGGGACAGGGTTTGAGGGATAAATCTTGGCCTTTTCAGATGAAGACCTAACCGTAGCATGATGTCAGTTATCAATAGTGGGACATGAATCATACCCTCTCCTAGCAGGAATGTGCATCAGGGCTCACACCCCAGGATAAAACATCTCAGTGGCTTTGAGAGCTGGTCCAGGGGCCTCACTGCTGCCAAAAAGCCAAATTTCCCCTTCCTCAGTGTGACTATTTACAAAATACTTGGTGTTTACAAAACTCTGTGAAGAGCTGCACAACAAAAGGCTTCTGGCTGTTCAGAAGTTTGCTCCTCCAAGAAAAAGAGAGCAGGTTTAGCGGTGGGGAAGCAGGAATGGTATCAGCTTAATGACTGTTACACTGAGAAATGGAAATGGAAAAGTTCCTCTCCACTACCGCCAGCCTATAGGCAAACGCCAGCAGAATAGATGGCAGGGCAGGCAATCAGTGCTGGTATTGATCACATTCTTGTGTTTAAAGACAGTAAAAAAGCAGAGCCTCACCTATCGAACCACTGCTGCTGGGTTGGGGAGGCTCTGAAGTAGTGCAGAATTGTGAAGAGCCCAACTCTAACCCCTCCATCCTACCCCCCCAGCATTATGTAAACACCTCTACTTCGACTTTGGACAGGGGTTTTAATTACACCTAAAAATAAACACTGTAGGAGTGAGCGAGTGTTGCTATAGGAATTCAGCAGAGACAAACGGCAAGAGATCTTGATAGAGTTTCTATTACTTGCCCAAACGGAAGCTTAGTTACCTTTGGAAATTCTGGCCTTTTTGATTGCTCAGGCTGCCCTGTTCTAAGTGAGATTATTGCCAGCATAAGGATTGGATCAACCTTCAGTTTGCTTAGAATTTTACACAGGACTGTTTGGATGTGTTTGAAGCAGAAAAAACAGAGACCTTAGGAACAGAGTTTAGTCAACAGCAATAGGTAACACCACAGAAGAGGGAAGGGAATTCCAGTCAGTGTAGGGATGGTCTGTCTCTGTAAGCTTCACAGTGGAAGAGGAACATGTGGTCAGTGACAAAACCACCTAATGAACCAGAGGACAACAGCAAAGTTAATTCTAAGTACTATTTCCTCTTCCCTCTAATTTCAAGTGAAACTGCTTCTGTCATCATATTTGACACCACATTTTCGACGTGACGCAATGACCAGCTGCACTCCAGATGTGCCGCAATTCACTGACAGATGAATCAAAATGATTTTTCCACTTGATGGAAGGGAGTTTTACATTCATCAAGCAACCTTAGATGACATCAACCTCAAGGGAAACTTCCCAGAGCATCCACTAGGATATCTAGGTGTCAACCCCCTCAAACATGCTGCTTGCTTTTTAGATGTGGTGTTGAGGGAGCTGGTTTAGGAGTGAACTTTGTAGAGCAGGGTTGATGGTTGCACCTGATGATCCCAAGGGTCTTTTCCAGCCAGAGTGATTCTGTTTTGTTCTATTCTGTTTTAGAGGGCCGTGAGTCTTCCCACGGAGTAAACTGTGGTAACTAATGCACAAAATCAGAATTCCTGTGGTGTGGGTAACACTTGGTTCAGATTGTTCAAGGCCAGGTTGGATGAGGCTTTGAGTCACCTGGCTCAAAGTTTCTTAGTTTCCTTAATATTCACTTCTGTTCCACCCCTGATGAAACTCAGTGGTCATCACACACCCCAAACAGGTGGATGAGCCTCAAGACCTGTTCCCACTGAGTTTCAGAGAACCACAGAACATTAGGGATTGGAAGGGACCCTCGAAACATCATCCAGTCCAATCTCCCTGCCACAGCAGGATCCCCTAGATCCAGTCTCACAGGAACACGGCCAGGCAGAATTGAAACGTCTCCAGAGAAGGAGTTTCAGCTGAGAAGTTTCAAATACTGCAGCAAACCAAGTTTGAGCAAGAATCAGAGAAACATTTCTCTCCCACGCAGGGAGATCATTGCCACGTGATGTTTATTCCTTAAACCAGCTTGAAGATGAAAAGCCCACTGGCTCTCTTTGAAAGTTCATCAAGCAAAGAGTTTGAAAAGAATTATGATGCAGTATTGGTTCTTATTTCTCATGGCTGGAAGGGCGTTAAGGTGCAATAAATAACAAGAACTCCTTTTGTACTGTTCTGTCATAACGTGCTTTGCAAATGCATTACTTTTGGTTATGTTTTAACAACAAAGGCAACGCTCTCAACATCAACTGCTGCTTTATGAAATGGAATTAATATCAGATGAAAAAATTTCCTAATGACTTCTGATCTACAGCAGAACCCTGTTGATGCCAGAATATGAGTTGTCCTGAGTTCCAGTTACTCTGAACAAGTTTCCCCGAGGTTCATACGATGCTCCCTGTTAGGAAACACATTTGTCTGGGGAAAGAAAATATAGATCTGCCCCTTGGCCATTCCCATTAGCAGTTTATCTGAAGTAGAGAAGAAGAGATAAGGATTTAGGAATGGTGGTAAAAACCCAGCTCTCTTATTGTTTCCTCTGGCCTTTTGTGAATCCATGTGGAATTTAATAACTGATAAAGACAACGAGTCCACACAACAAACTCGACTGCTTCAATGTAATAAACGAAGAAAATTGGTGCTTAGTGCGTGCTCCTGGTTGTCACTCTGCGCTTAACATTCTGCTGTAGTAACTAAAACAAACACTAGCGGTCCTGTTCCAAAAGCACTAATAGATAGACATTATTACCTTGTAGCCATGGGAAGCCCATAAAACACAGCTAAAGTGATTTTCCACTCTGAAGAAGGTTATTCACACTGTTGTAACAGGGCAACACTTCTTTCACACAAAGTGTTCTGGGATGGGACAAGGTGTGTCTAAATCTGGGGGAGGAGTGGCTCAAGAGCAGCCTGGCAGAGAGGGACCTGGCAGTACTGGCTGAACAGGAGCCAGCAGGGTGCCCAGGCAGCACGAAACGTCAGTGGAATCCTGGCTTGGATCAGCAATAGTGTGGTCAGCAGGACTAGGGATGTCATTCTCTCCCTGCAGTGGGGAAGCTTCCCTTCAAGTACTGGTGGCAGTTTTGGGCCACTCAGTTCAAGAAAGAGGTTGAAGGGTTGGAGCGCATCCAGAGGAGCAATGAGGCAGGGGAAGGGACTGGAGGGAAAGGCTGAGGAAGCTGGGGGAGTTTAGCCTGGAGGAGACTAAGGAAGGACCTTCTCCCTCTCTACAACTTTCTGAAGGGAGGGTGTAGTCATGTGGAGGTTGGGCTCTTCTCCCAGGCAACCAGCGCCAGGACAAGAGGGCAGGGCCTGAAGCTGCCAGGGCAGGGTTAGGTTGGACGTTAGGAAGCCCTTCCTCATGGAACGGGTGATCAGATCTTGGAATGGACTGTGCAGGGCAGTGGTGGAGTCCCCATCCCTGGAGGTGTTGAAGGACAGCCTGGCTGTGTCTCTTAGTGCCCTGGTCTAGGTTGTGGTGATGTTAGGTCCTGGGCTGGACTGAATGATCTTGGAGGTCTTTTCCTGCCTCAATAATTCTGTGATTCTGTGTGTGAAAGAAATTAAGATATGGGGAGCTCTGGTGATATTGCCAGCACTGGGGCAAGGAATTGACAGGATGTCTGTTTGCCATGAACATGAGCCTTGTGATGCCTTTTAGCTCCACATTAATTTACATATCCCTGGAACCCCAAACCTTGATGCTGGAACATGACAACAGTTTGTTCCATAAATAATCCCATCATAGTTAAGGAGAAGCTCTTGGCAGAGGTTTATTTCAAAGTAATCCCATCACAGGGAAATTCTTGGCAGTCAGAGCTTTAAAAAAATAAACTATAATATTAAACCAAATAAGGAAGATGATCACATTGACCAAGAAAAAAAAGCTAGGAAGGATTAAGTGAAGAGAGGGAAAAGACAGAGGTGACTGGATTTTGACCGTTGTAAATGGAAGTGCAGCTGCTCGGGGCAGAGGCAGGATGCTGGGTGCTTCTTGCAGTAATTAAAAAGCTGGTCCTGCCAAACCCTGTTTTCCCATCTGCCACTCAGTGTGCAGGAGGCTCCTTCCTACAGCCCCTCTCAGAAGGCTGCTGTTCACTGATCCCACTCACCCGTGAAACTGAACCCAAAGCACATGTTACATCAGAAAGAACAACCTCAGAAAAAGCAGTTGGGAGGGGACTTCACTCTGGAATCACTTCTCAAAATATTTGAAAGTGAAGCCTTGATCCTGGAAAGAACAACCTCTGTGTTGGTGTGACGGCTCCCAAGCAGAAGGAGGAAGGGGTTGCCCTATCAGTCAACCTTTAAACTGTCATGGGTCATTTTGGGAGCTTTTCTTTGAGTTGCTTTAGCAACAGCCTTCAGATGTTTAGTAGTGGGCTTAGGACAGCTGGGTTCATGGTTGGACTTGACGTTCTTCAAGGTCTTTTCCAACCTAAACATTTCTAAGATTCTGCAAAATCAACTAGATTTAGGGCGTGGAAGTGTTTATTATCAAAATGTCAAGGTCGAAGAAGACAGGTAATGACTTATCTGCATTTCTGTGAGGGGGAAATGATGGGGAACTGAGTTTGGTTGCAGAGGAGAAACAAGGAAGAAAAACCTCTCCTGTTGCAACATGTATGATGATCTTTTGAGGTCCTTTCCAATCCCTAACATTCAGTGATGTAAGAAATGTCTAAGGTCTCTTCTCCAAGTATCTTACTCTGTAACACAGCTCTTATTAGTTATTCTGATTTTTAAACATATTAGAAGATGAAATTTCCATTGTCATCCTGATTTCAGTATTTCCCACATGGATTCGAACAACTTAATGAATATTCAGCACATGGAGGTTAAACTCATCACTGTTAACATTAATGTGCTCTCATGAATCAGGGGAATGTTCCATCAGTGCTGCATATAACGC
The DNA here is from genome assembly GCA_028565055.1 of Phoeniculus purpureus. Lineage (NCBI taxonomy): Eukaryota > Metazoa > Chordata > Aves > Bucerotiformes > Phoeniculidae > Phoeniculus > Phoeniculus purpureus. Next base: position 10,559 of record JAOXOE010070530.1, read on the forward strand.
TTCCATGTGGGGGTTTGTTGCATGGAACTTCAGTTTACTGAAACATAGGGTATTGATTTTCTGAGAGGCTGATCAGAGCTATTAGTCATAAAGTCTCTGATAAGCAGAGATGTTTCAGCTATTTCAGACTCTCTAAGAAAAATGCCTTCCAGTTCCTTATGCCTAAGCGCCATCATAATCATAGCCCTGAGCATTACCAATACAGAAAGAGACAATAAACTTGTTGCAAGCAGTGTCAGAAATGGGAGATGCAGAATGACAAAAGCCAGCAAGCCCTTCAGCCTTTCTCTCTTTTTGCTCACATTGATGCTACAGTGTGAATCTCATGGCTATTGCTGCACCCTCTGGTAAATCACAGCCTCTACTGGTAAATTCTCAGAACATTTTGTTGCTCTAAGTGGGTAGCAGCACAAAACAGCTCTTGAAAAATGAAAATTGTCTTAATTATAGTGAATAATTATAATGTATTAGTATAACCTCTGGGATTAGATTCAACCTCATCGTACTTGATGAGGCTACATCTTTGTGACAGGGTTCACAGTTCCCTAGGTCATGCACACTGACTTGTCTCATCCATCAGCAGAGATTGCTGAAATCACAGAATCATAGAATGGCCAAGGTTGGAAGGGACCATAAAGATCATCCAGTTCCAACTCCCCCTGCACAGGCAGTGACACATTCACTACACCAGGTTCCTCAGGGACCCAGCCAACCTGGGCTTCAACACTGCCACAGATGGGGCAGCCACAACTGCCTTGGGCAGCCTGTTCCAGCATCTCTGCATCCTCACAGCAAAGAATTTGTTCCTCATGTCCAACCTCAATCTCCCCTCTTCAAGGCTGGAACCCTTTCCCCTTGTCCTCTCACTACTATCCGTGCCAAAAGCCCTCCCTCGGCTTTCTTGTAGCCCCCTTCAGAGACTGGAAAGCTGCTCTAGTATTATTACATGTGTAGTATATGGAGATGAGGTTTAGCTGGATGAATATTATTAGCTGGAGTACCATGGGCAGACTAAGTATCTAAAGGATTTCATGACGAGAAGATACAGCATCTGTCCACAAGGATTTCAGAGTTCTTTTAAGAGATTCACTACTAGCTCACTACAGGATCCCTGGCACAGCAGCTACTATCCTCGAGCAGCAGCTCACCTCACTGCTAATGATGACAACCCAGTGTATTTACCTCTCTGAGACTCCCACAGAGCTCTGACACCAGCAGAAGGTGCAACATTAAATGCAGAGAGAAGCCTGTTTGGCTGGTACAGGCAGAATCAGAACATACTAGTGACAAAACTGAAATGAAGTGGTGTTAGAAAAACCCAAGACACAATGCACAGCAGAGTGTTCTGAACATTTGTCACAATGGATATGTCACGAAGGAAAATGCGTTTGCAAGAAAATCACAAATAAAATGGAATATTGCAGAACCAGCAGGAAAGGTGACCTCAAATGAATCTACGCTTGTGACATGGAAACAAGGCAACCTGAGTGTGCGTTACAGAGGAGCAAAAACACGAGAGAGCAGAGTTATGAGATAAATCAGTGTAAAGGATATTAGTGAGATCAGTGCACAGGAGCAGCTGCACAAATCAAATCCTGCAGCAGCAGACTGGGTTGCAGCCCAACAGAGAAGATATAGTGTGTCGTAAAAAAAAAAGCAGGGTTGTTTCCAAGTATTAAATAAATATATTGATGTTATTAATAATGGGGCAGAGCAGGATCTTGTGCCTGTTCTTATTAAACATCTTCATTAATAATCTGAGGGGCAACACTTACTAATGAAATTTGGTGGTGGTGATGACTGTGAAGTTGCAAACACTCTCAAAGGGTACTGAGGCACCTGAAGAGACTAGGAATGGCAACAGAGATTTAGTTTAGAAGCAAGCTGGGGGAATGTATGTGCTACAATTCTGGTTTCTTCACTGCATAATTAGCCCAAGTTGAGGAATCCCTGAATAAATATCAATGTGTGTACAAAAGGCACCTGAAAATGGGGCTTCAACTGAAGAGGAAAGCCTGAGAATAAGGAACCTTCAAGTGTGATAGAAGAGCCTGCTAAAGGTTATTTTGCAATGTAGTATGGACAGAGCCATGATGCATTTGGGGCTGCACATACACATGTATCCTGTAAAACAGCAATAACCACATATTTCGCAGGCAATACCCAAGTGCTGATTTCCTTTGGTTCAGGTCTGTGCTGTCAGTACGGTATGACCCATGACATGAAGAACTGGGATTCACATGTGGCATGGAACAGTCCCTGTGGAAAACCTTGGGAGATAGAAACTATTTCCTCAAGAGTGCTGTGGTTGATTCTAAGGGGAGGGACATACCTACATTCTGCAGGATGCTGTGGGTATCACCACCTTCACTCATACCAGCTTAAGAAGCTCATTAAAGCCTTTAAGTCCAGAAATTATAAAGGTCAGCCCTCAAAACCAAACCTGACAAACCAGAAATAGCTGGTACTGAGCTGCTGATGCAATAGTTTAACTGCTGTTAATGCTACAGGGCCATGAGAGAGGAAGTAATCCACTGGACTTTATTCCTATGTGTCAGCCAAGTTAATTAACCTTAAGACGATTTTCCACAGGAAATAGTTGATTTGCAGAATGAGGGGCCCTTCTAATGAACAACCAGTTAGGCAAATCATGTTGAATGTTCTCTACAGACACGATAAACCCATCACTTACCAGTTCTGCTGATGCTGACGCCATCTGTTACTGGTTCCGTGTGCCATACTGAGGCTTTTTCTGTTCTTCAGTGCTGGACAAGTGAAATTTTCCTCAGGCAAGATGAGCATTTCTGGTATCAAAAATAAATTGTACAGTGTAAATTGATGTTGAAGTTTCACATTCAGGAAGAACAAAACCACAACACAGCAGCATTTCCAAAACAAGAGATGAAAAAACAATAGAATCACAGAACGTTTAGGGATAAGAAGGGACCTAGAAAGATCACCTAATCCAGTCTGGGTTGGAAGAGACCTTAAACATCATCTAGTTCCAAACCCCACCCTTCTACGGGCAGGGACATCTCTCACTAAAGCAGGTTGCCCAGAGATGTCCCTGCCGCTCCCCACCCATAAGCCAAGTTGGTGAAATGTTCTTCACTGTTTTCCAGCCTCTCAATTCTGTTGCAGCAATTATGACTTAAATGAATCAGCAGATCAGCAATGCATTTGCGGGGCAGGTAGGAGCAGCTTGAAGCCAAAGTTCAAAGGAAAGCCCAAGTATAAAATCCTACAACAAAACGATCAGTATCCCAGTGCAGATAAAGAGCAGTAGACTAGTGTTCCTGCCAACAATAACTACTGTAGGATTTCAGGTAAGACAGTGGCTGTCTCTAAGGTATTATACACTCAATTAATTAGAGATCAGAAGCAGGAATAGGTTCTCAATTCATTTCTATATTTTCCCCTACCAGATAATTTCAGAGCTGTCTGTAATATAAATGAATAACAGTCACGACAGCACTAATTACAGCTCTTACCCACTCTGTGACAGGAGAGCAGGGCTCTCACAATGGGGAGAGCCAACAGCTGCACAGAGCCTTTCCTCTCCCCAAATCCTAAAATACTCTGGCAGATTAGAAATAGGAGCTTTCTGAGAAGATGGCAATCCTTGATGAAGGAGGTCTGAGGACCAAAACTTTAATATCACCTCTAGGTGTGATTATTCTGTTGTGTTTCTCCAGAAGCCCCCAGTGATCTATGGAGGTTACATTATTCAAACAAAACAAATCATTGGGTTATCAGGAGTAAATCCAGGTGTAAAAATGACATGTCAATGATTCACTCCAAATATTTATTTATGAACAAAAAGCAGTGTTCAAATCCACTCTGTAGTGGTATTTCTATCTGTTCTCATTCACTGTGGACATATCAGCGCACATATAGGGGCTCTGAGATCTTCAGAAGATCTCAAAACACCTTGAAGGATCTCAAAGGACTTCAAAATATCTAAAAAGTTCTCAAAGGGTCTCTCAGGATGTCAAAGAATCTCAAATATACCAAAGAATGTCAGAAGATCTTCTCACTGTCATCCAAGAGCCAGGCTCTGCTCAGTGGCATCTAATGATAGGACAAGGGGCACTGGGTGTGAGCTGGAACACAGGAGGTTCCACATCCATATGAGAAAGACCTTCTTCCCAGTGAGGGTGACAGAGCACTGGAAGGGACTTCTCAGGGGGAGTGTGGAGTCTCCTTCTCTGGAGACGTTTCAAATCTGCCTGGTCATGTTCTTGTGTGACTGGATCTAGGTGATCCTGCTGTGGTGGTGGGATTGAACTGGATGATCTTTTGAGGTCTCTTCCAATCCCTAATGTTCTGTGACCCTGACAAGAGCTCCAAAGATCTCCAAAGAAAAGCCAGGAACATGGCTGTAACCAGGGTGCTACCCCAGCTCTAGCAGAGCAGTGAGGTCCATTTCTGAGACCCCTCTGATGGTACATAGGCACAAGCTTAAATCCAATCCCCCTTGTACATAGGCACCTGTCTAAGCGATTTGCTGAAATGGGGTTTCCGTGGCTTTCTCTGGGAGAACCTTTTTGACCTTCTCAGCAGCGAGCATCAATAAAGGAGCCTGATTACATTATGAAATGTCTCACAAATACAGTTTAATGCTGACTTTTTAGGTCACCGCTGCTGGGAATAGCAAATAGTTTTTTACTTTGCCAGGTGAGATTAATTTCTAAATAAATGAGGCTGCAAAATCCCCTACACAGCACCCGTGGGCTGTGCTGCTCCTACCGCTGCAAAGCAAATAAAAAAAACCCCACAAGATAACAATGCTTTGTGAAATATGTCACAATATCTTATGTTTACTTGTTCTCATTAAAAAAAATGAAAAAAGTATAACAACTCCCAACTGGAAAGACTGGGGGTGAAAGACTGTATCATAATTTCTTTTCGTAGCTCCGCTTTAAAACAAAATGCTGATGATTTTTGCCTGTCTGTGGCTTTACAACCCGCTGGCATGGATGGCAATGAAATCACAGAATCACAGGACATTAGGCATTGGAAAGGACCTCAAAGAATCACCCAGTCCAATCCCCCTGCAACAGCAGGATCCCCTAGATCCAGTCACACAGGAACGTGGCCAGGCGGGTTTTAAATGTCTCCAGAGAAGGAGACTCCACAACCCCCCTGGGAAGCCCCTGCCAGGGCTCTGGCACCCTCACAATGAAGAAAGCCCTTCTTACATTGATGTGGAACCTCCTGTGTTCCAGCTCACACCCACTGCCCAGGGGGGTTGTGGAGTCTCCTTCTCTGGAGATGTTCCAAGGCTTGAGGACCTTTTCCAGGAAGAAGTTTCTCCTAGTGTCCCACCTAAGTTTTGTCTGGCCATTTCTTCATGTCCTGTCACTTGTTTCAAGCTGCCTGTTCCTGGCCACTGTTTTTGCCCAGAACATTTTCTAAGCATCTGAAAGGGTGCAGGCATGAGCAAAGCAGCTTCAAATGATGGAAAAGGCAGCCAGGAGCAGGCTGTCACCATCAGAATAATTTATCCAGCCTCAAGTCTGCTGCCAGAAGGCCATCTCAAGAAAAATGGCATCTGGGAGCAGGTGGAGGGCCAGGTAAGTAGACCAAATTGCCCTCCTATCACCTCCTATAACTCATCTAACCTATGAGTTACAGGCTGAGCATACCCACGGTTACAGTAGGTTCTCACTTTCTGGCCAGCACAAAACTTACTCCTAAATCATCTTTCCCTTTACTCCATGTTTAAGTCTTTAAGTAGCACCCAAAAGTGCTGCAGACATGTCTGAAAACACGCCCAGTGGGCTGTCAATGAGACATAACGTAGAAGGAGAAATTAGCAACTGTCATTGAAAAGTTTTCATTAAAAACCAAGACAGTCTCTACATTCACCCACCTCACTGCCACAAAGGAAGTGAAGAAATGTTTTCTTTCCAATGAGGTGGGTTTGACAGACTATTTTCCAGGTGGCTTCACATTATTCCTATGGTTTCAAAAACATGGCAATCATCACTAACCAGATACTACCTAATCCTAATGTACCACTAGGTTAGTTCACAGAATCATCCTGGCTGGAAAGGATCTCCAGGATCAAGTCCAGCCCTCAGCTCAACAGCTCCCTAACCCCTACACCATGGCCTCAAGTCCTCTAGTTACTCACTTTTTAAATACCTCCAGGGATGGGGACTGCCTTGGCAGCCTGTTCTAATGCCCAACTACTCTCTCAGGAAAGAGCTTCTTACCAAGAACCAATCTAAACCTCCCCTGACACAACTTGAGGCCATTTCCCCTCATCCTATCATTAGGAATTTGGGAGAAGAGACCAACAGCAACCTCGCTCCAACCTCCTTTGAGGTAGCTGTCGAGAGCAAGAAGGTCTCCTCTCAGTCTCCTGCAGCGCCTCCCTACCCTCCAGCAGATGGACACTCCCATTTAATTTCCTGTCATCTGCAAATTTACTGGGGGTGCATTCGATCCCCTCATCCAGGTCACTGATAAAGATGTTAAACAACTGGACCCAGCACTGAGCCCTGAGGGACAGTGCTTGTGACCAGTTGCCAACCAGATTTAACCCCACTGACCACAACCCTGTGGGCTCAGCCAACCAGCCAGTTTTTAACCCAGCGAAGAGTTCACCTGTCTGAGCTGTGAGCTGGTCCTAATGTTGATAAGGTTAACACTAGGGAGTTGTGTACATGCTTTGCACTTTACCTCATAAATGGATTAGCACTAATATTTCAGCAGTAGATGGGTCTTACAGTCTGGGGGAGCTGTCTGCGTGCATTGTGACAAATCTCTACCTCCACTCACCAGCAAAAGCACCACAACACAAACAGGCTTCTTTGTAAGACACCATTACCCATGTTTTAACAAAAGTACAATGTATGACACCATCAAGGAATTCAAGTGATCCAAGCACTACATTTTTAGTAATTCCTATTTCCCCTGCTATGCTTTACTCAGTTGAAAGATAACAACATGCCAAGATAAGAGGAAAACATACTGTGTGATAACGTAACTACAGCTGGAACAAATAATACGCCCACTCCTGAGCTCTGAAATAGTGGTGCAATGCCTCAGTTATTAGATAAATCCATGTACTAAAGGGCTGGAGCACCTCCCGCCTGAGGACAGGCTAAGCAAGTTGGGGTTGTTCAGCCTGGAGAAGAGGAGGATCCCAGCTGACCTTCAAGCAGCTTTCCAATCTCTTATGAAAGGGGGCTATAAGAAAGATGGGGGAGGAATTTTGACACCAGTGATAGCGAGAGGACAAGGGGAAAGTGTTCCAGCCTTGAAGAGGAGAGATTGAGGTTGGACATGAGGAACAAATTCTCTCCTGTGAGGGTGGGGAGATGCTGAAACAGGCTGCCCAAGGCAGTTGTGGCTGCCCCATCCCTGGCAGTGTTAAAGGCCAGGTTGGCTGGGGCCCTGAGGAACCTGATGTAGTGAAGGTGTTGCTGCCTGTGCAGGGAGGTTGGAACTGGATGACCTTTAATGTCCCTTCTGACCTCAGCCATTCTGTGATTCTATGATTCTATAATACGAGAATGCACTGAGAAAAAACAAAGTCTAGCTACACTTAAATCTATTTAAATAAACCTCAAATACCTCAGTGTTTTGCACAGTTCTTTAATCATTGGAGTAGGTTTTCTGACAAGGTTCTGACACTGAAAAGACACAGGAACCAATAGGAAAAATCCCTGGCAATACTAAATTACGAGGTGTGATGGCACCTTCAAATACTGTCTGTACCACATTGTCTATCAATTCCCCATGTCTAAACCTTATCAAGAGGTATCCTGCCTGCCAGGGCACCCCTGTACCAGAGGGGGATGCTAGGGAGACATGAATTAGAGATTAGCCATGACTAGGATCAAACCATCCCAGGTGAGAGAATCAAACGCAGCAGTCTACCACTGATTGTCCCATTTTGGGAGCCCAGATCGGGCTGCCACAGCCTGAGGCAGGTTTAAAATCATTTTCATTAATTATTCTGAGGCATTCAAGTGTAGATGATTCTTGTTTTGCTGACATTAAATCATTTCTAATATGAGTAGCTGCACAGGACTAGTCACTTGAATAAGAGCCTAACAATATTAGACCTTAAAAGTCTTATTCAAAGTCACACATTAAATCAGTGAGAGGCTGAAGAAACATCATCTCATCCATCAGGTAGTGCCCTGAGAAGCAAATGCTGGGTTACAGAGAGACTGTATGGTTATACATGGTCAGAACAAGTCCCACAGGAGTCCTCTAGTCTGTTTAAAGGAAATTCAGACTGACAGGGGCTGTTGGTGGAATTGGTGAAGCCTTATTTTGTCTCCTCACAGTATCTGAGCTCACACAAGTGCTATAGGAACCTGCTGTTTGAACATAGCAGCAGGATGATGGAATCAGGGAAGGACTGAGTAACAAAATCCATGCCATTGCATCCTTTCTCTTAACAAAGTCAAAGTGACATAGGAATGACAGAATGGCCAGGGCTGGAAGGGACCTTAAAAATCATCTAGTCTCAACCCCCCTGCCCAGGACATCTTCACTATAGCAGGTTCCTCAGGGACCCAGAGCCAACCCAGCCTTCAACACTGCCAGGGATGGGGCAGCCACAGCTACCTTGGGCAACCTGTTCCAGCATCTCCCCACCCTCACAGGAGAGAATTTGTTCCTCATGTCCAACTTCAGTATCCCCTCTTCAAGGCTGGAATCCTTTCCCCTTATACTCTCACTACCACCCATGTCAAAAGCCTTCACCTAGCCTTCTGTAGCCCCCTTCAGAGATTGGAAAGCTGCTCAAAGGTCAGCTGGGATCCTCCTCTTCTCCAGGCTGAACAACCCCAATTTGTTCAGCCTGTCCTCACAGTGGAGGTGCTACAACCCTCTGAGCATTAGAGCTGCTCTCCTCCAGACTCCTTCCAGGAGCTCTGTGTCCTTCTGATGTTGGGGACTGCAGAACTGGACACAGGACTCCAGGTGAGGTCTCACAAGTGCAGAGCAGAGGGTGAGAATCACCTCCTTCAACCAACTGTCACTGCTTCTTTTGATTCATGGCCAAAATTAGCTTCAAAAGGAAAAAAAAAAAATCCAAAGCACAGGAGCAGGGAGGCCCTAAGACACACCTCTGAATTTTAATGCAAGTGATTTTAACAAAGCAGTGAGAGCAGCAGGCAGACTGGTGGTTTTACCAGAAGGTTTTCTATGCCTTCTAAGGAATAAGTAAACACAAAGAACATCTATTTATCTTGTAACTGGCAACTTTGTTCCTTTCACTCCATTAGAAACATCAAGTAACAGACTCAGAGTCTTCTGCTTGCAGCTCTCAAAAAAAAAAAAAAAGTGAATGAACTAGCAGTTAGATGGTATCTGTCGCCCTGTAAAAATAATCCACCAACTAAGTTAAAAGAATGAAATGCAGTTTTGTTAATATAAATTGCATTCAGCAGCAGCAAAAAGTAAGTAACTTGTGTGTATCAGCCCTGGAATCCACCCAAAAGTTGTTCTTCAGCACAGGCATTTATCACACTGAAAGGATAATTCAAAGCAAGGTCCCTAAACATGTACAGGTTGGTTTTCATTGACCTTATCATCATTTACCATTAGGGACTAGAATAAATTCTTATATTTAGAGCAGGTATACAAAGAGAAACTCCAATACAGGCTAAGAGCTCAGGTGGGAAATACTCTGATAAATAGAAGTTACTAATAAAAAAACAACTCCTAATAAATTATTGGTGGGGTGAAATGTAATTGTAGAGCTTTGAGGATGCTGGGTTGAATTTAAAGTTCCATGTACTGGAAATTTAATGACTCCTGACTTTTGAACGGGGCCACACTAATTAATCAATTGGCAATTACAACTGTGATTAACAGCCGTGATCATGATTGGTAACAAGTATTGATTAATTCCCCAACAATTCTGGCACAGTTCAGAATAAGAAGCACTTTGCAGCATGCAGGAAGCTCGATTAACAAAATCACTAATGAAAACACCCCATTCTCATTACAGAGCTGTCTCAGGGGAACGAGATTTGTGAAGGTGGGAGCCCCAGGTAGATTTGCCAAGAGAAAACAGCACAATGCCAGCGATTGCCTTAATGAAAGAGAATTATTGGGGAAAAGTGGGTGCATTTTTTCACAGTGATGAATTTGCTCCAGACTCGCAGTCATTATGTCCCCGCTACCAAAGTCTTTTTTCATTACAATAGCATGTTCATTTCAAACCAGGCTTGGAAACTCTTTTTCTTCCCATAAAAGACAACATTCATAAGCTTTCCAAAGTGCCATCTGAATAGTGGCTCATTATCTACTCCTACAAAGAACTACTAACGAAGGGCATGAGGAGATGAAATGTGCATCTGCTACGTAAAGCTGACAGCTTCATTTTGTGACACTATCTTCAATATTTATTTTCTTTGTTCCACAGCAGAACTGGAAAGAAAGTTTCTGAGAGTGTTTGTAAAAAGCAGGATGATGGATCTATTCACAGAATCCCAGAGTGTTAAGGAAGGGATCTTGAAAGATTGTTGAGTCCAATCCCCCTGCCACAGCAGGATCCCCTAGATCCAGTCACACAGGAACATGGCCAGGCAAGTTTTAAATGTCTCCAAAGGAGGAGACTCCACAACCCCCCTGGGCAGCCCCTGCCAGGGCTCTGTCACCCTCACTGGGAAGAAGTTCCTTCTCAGATTGATGGGGAACCTCCTGTGTTCCAGCTCCTGCTCATTGCCCCTTGCCTTGTCATTAGATGACACTAACAAGAGCCTGGCTCCACCCTCCCGACCCCCACCTTTCACACATTTATCAAGATTAATGGGGTCACCCCCCAGGCTCCTTCAAGCTCAAGAGCTCCAGCTCCCTCATCAGGGAGATGATCCCCTCCCGTCATCGCCTCCGTGGCTCTCCGCTGGGTTCTCTCCAGCAGCTCTGTGTCCTTCTGGAACTGGGTGGCCCAGAACTGGACTGTGAAGCTCTACATTTCAATACTGACAGACAGTGTCATCGGTATTCTAGTAAAATATGAGAAGTTAACCTCCCTGTGCGACTGGATCTAGGGGATCCTGCCGTGGCAGGGGGATTGGACTGGATGATCCTCTGAGGTCCCTTCCAATCCCTGATGTTCTGCAATTCTGTGATTCTTTTTGCAAATCAAAGGCAGAAGAATCAAAGGACTCTGATGACACAAAGGCAGACAACGTAACTCAGCACCTCATATTTAGCAGAGGAACCCGCTCCAGAGACTGGGTTTTGATTCATTCACCCATCTCATTGTTGCAGCAGCTGAAGGCACTGCCGTTGCCTTTCTTTCACTGTCCCTCTGCTGTAGCTCAGTTCCCCTGTGGCTAGCTGATGAGACTAAAAGCTTGCCCCGCTACTTGTTGCCTCACCACACTCTCTATTTCCTCAGTTAAGCTCTTTCTCCACCTTTCATTTAGGGCAGGCAAACCCTGTGACCTGTGTGCACACATCAGCCTGCTCCTGCCAACTCTGCTGTGTGGGCAGTAGCCTAAAGACTTGTTAGTCATAATAAACTCTAACTAAAGAGAAGTGCCTCTTTTCTCCTTCTGTTAATAAACTCTTCGGCTTTAGAGTAAGTTCCTTATTGGAAAGATTTTGCCTTCAACCCTGAGGGATCATCAAGTCCAACCAGCAACCCTACTCTACAAGTTCACTCCTAAACTAGGTCCCCCAACACTGTATCTGAGCAACTTTTAAACTCATCCAGGGATGGGGACTCAACCACCACCCTGGGCAGCCCAGCCCAGGGCCTGACCACTCTCTCCAGGAAGAATTTCTTCCTGATGGCCAGTCTGACCCTCCCCTGTTGTAACTTGAGCCCCCTCCCTCTTGTTCTATTGTGAGAAGAGACCAGCACCAACCGCTCCACAATGTCCTTTCGGGTAGTTGTAGAGAGTGATGAGGTCTCCTCTCAGCCTCCTCTTCTTCAAACTCAACAGCCCCAGCTCTTTCAGTCTTTCCTCATAAGATTTATTGTGAGGAAATACGCAATTACCTGAGTTACAGTGCTCAGGGATCAGTGTTTCATCTCATTTTGCAATTAAAAACACAGATTATAACAGTAATTTTCTGCTGCTTTTGAAAGCAAGTCCTTCCAACAGATAGCAGACACAGTACTTGTCTAATAAGTGGCCACCATCATATTCCAGAACATGCCTAGGGTTTTCAGAGCTTTTTTCTCACTCTCATCTACTCTAACCCTGCCTAAAGCTTTGCTCCCAGTCTCATCTACTATAATCACAGAACGTTAAGGATTGGAAGGGACCTCAAAAGATCATCTAGGCCAAGCCCCCGCCACAGCAGGACCACCTAGACCCAGCCTAATTTACGAAATGCTATCAGACTGTAGTGTGAGAGTGATGACGCCGAGCTAAGAATTAATCAAATCGGAGTAGAAATAAGTGAACTTAAACAATCACCATCAGCACGCAGACTGACCTGTCCAGTAATAGGTTTGGTGCAAATAAAAGCTTCCCAGGGTGTTCCATGGAGCGCCACACTAAGCCAATCATCAGGATCTCTAACCAGGCACATTCCAGTAGATGGACCTGATCATGGAGTGTTAAATCCACAAACCCTGAAAGAGTAAGTAGGAGGCAGCTTGTGAGCGGAGCAGCAATATTCAGATAATCAGGTTTATAAAGTGAATTGGAGCTAGACAACCAGGAAGAAAAAACAGTACAGTATGTGTTTGTTCTCTTCACAGTTTGAGTTTTTTCTACTCTCAGATCCATTGTGGGTTCATCTTACAGAAGAGTCAAGACTTTCCAGCCCGAAGATAGAAGGGTGATCCCATAATACAAGTGATTAGACCCTGGAAGAAGTTATTCTGTAAAATTAGCATGAACTTACTAAAACAAACTGTTTAAAAGCTTCCTTAAAGCAGATCTTACTTTTACTCAGTGCTATGAGTGGAAACCACTCATGAGCTTTGCCATTTATCAGTGATGTTATTTTTCAGTTGAAATTGATTCAGAGAGGTCGTCAAAACACAAGGTACAAGGTAAACTACCCTGCCGGTGCAGCAAATAGCAGTGATTTTGCTTCTCTTTGTCGTGTCCTCTCTAGAGATACAGCCTGAGTCATCCGCAAGGAACAGACCCGACATACTCGGCGGTACCATCTTGAGGCGCAGAAAATACAAGGTGCGTGTTTTTAAAGTGACGCGAAATGTGGTTTTCAAATAGCAGAGGAAGAGGAGAAACGAAGTACCACAGAATCACAGAACACTAGGGATTGGAAGGGACCTCCAAAGATCACCCAGTCCAACGCCCTGCCACAGCAGGATCACCTAGATCCAGCTGCACAGGAACATGGCCAGGGAGGTTTTAAACGTCTCCAGAGAAGGAGACTCCACAACCCCCCTGGGTAGCCCCTTCCAGGGCTCTGGCACCCTCACCCCCTGAAGAAGTTCCTTCTCACACTGATGTGGAACCTCCTCTGCTCCAGCTCACACCTGCTGCCCCTTGTCCTGTCACTGGGTGCCCCAGAGCAGAGCCTGGCTCCATCCTCCTGACACCCACCCTTCACACATTGATCAACATCCATGGGGTCTCCCCTGCACCTCATCTTTTCCAAGCTGGAGACAGTATTCCCATTAGGTGGTTGCAGTTCCAGCTGTTTTGATGGAAGGAGTAAATATTGAAAATAATAAAACCGTTTTTCTTCATTACAGAAAGTAAAAATTACTCTCAGACCTCACCGAGTGATGAAATTGCATTTGCCTGAGTCATCAAACAGCCTGAAATAGAGCTACAATTTCTAACAGCATTCTTAACATAGCACAGCATCGATTACAGCACTCGGGAATAGAATTGGCAGGAAAGTCCCGGTGTCTATATATGGAGAACATGGCCAACGAGCACCATGTCCCCTCTGAAACACTGCCGTGGTGTGACGCTGCAGAACAGCATCGTGTTGGTGTCCAAGAGTACCACCAACACAGGGACACCAGTCCCCGTGTGGTGCCTGGAGCCTGCCGTCACCCTCACCGGGAAGAAGTTCCTCCTCACATTGATATGGAACCTCCTGTGTTCCAGCTGACACTCGCAGCCCCTTGTCCTGTCATTAGATGACGCTGGGAAGAGCCACAGGTCTTAATTACCATGATGGGCACCTCAAATAGACATTTGCAAGACTATAAACAGCTGTGGAAATAGGACTCTCTCAATTACTTAACCGAGTTAAAGGAACTCATGTTCCAAGTCAACACCAGGGACATAAGGATCTCCTGTTGTTCTGGGGAAGAAGCCCCAAAACTCTAACTTTCATATGATGCAACTTACTAAGTCTTAAGTTGTGCCAAGTGAAGTCTAGATTAGACTTCAGGAAAGATTTCCTTGCTGAAAGGGTATCAGACATTGGAACGGCTTGTCTAGAGAAGGGGTGGAGTCCCCATCTCCAGAGGTACTTAAGAGTCTCGTAGACACAGCGCTTAGGGATATGGCTTAGTCCAAGCCCTCTCACTATTAGGCTAACGATTGGACTTGATGATCTCGTGGGTCTTTTCCAATCTAGGCAATTCATTGATCTTTTTTATTGGAAGACACCATCATTCCTCAGGTCATCATCTCACTGCTGATCTTCTCTTTTGCAAACATTCTTAGTATATTCTGTGATTCCTCACGTGAATGTTTGTCTTTGACCTCATCTCGCCCTTCCCAAAGCATTTTTCCAGTTCAGCGATATTCTTTCAGAGACAGGCCTAGCGCACGGAGTCACACAATCAGGTTGGAAAAGACCCTTGGGATCACTGAGTCCAACCACCAGCCCTACTCTACAAGGTCACCCCTAAACCAGATGCCCCAACACTACATCTAAGCATCTTTTAAACTCATCCAGGGATGGGGACTCAACCACCACCCTGGGCAGCTCATTCCAGTGCCATTCCACCACGGTTTTTCAGTCATAGAATCATTCAGGTTGGAAAAGACCGTGGGGATCATTGAGTCCAACCATCAACTCTACTCTACAAGGTCACCCCTAAACCATCAGCTTCATGTCATCGATAATTATTACTAGAGTTACTCACGTCCTTGTTTCCATCTGACTTATGGATACGTTGAGCAGCAAATCACCTGATGACTAAAGTGCAAAGGTTATCTCTTTCCTAAGTGTTCCGCCTGCCTGTCTGGAAAGTCTTTAATTGGACAAAACCAGGGATATTTGTAACAGAGCAGAAACAGCCGCACAAAAAGAGATGTGGACAGGATTGAGAGGTTCCAGAGAAGGGCCACAAAAATGATCAAAGGTCTGGGAAACCTGCCAGGCAAGGCAAGGCTGAGAGACTTGGATTTGTTCAATGTTGTGAAGAGAAGGCCTAGGGACAAGGGGCAGTGGGTGTGAGCTACAACAGAGGAGGTTCCACATCAACGTGAGAAGGAACTTCTTCACGGTCAGGGTGACAGAGCACTGGAAGGTGCTGCCCAGGGGGTTGTGGAGTCTCCTTCTCTGGAGAGAGACTTATCTCTCCTTATAAGACCCTCCTTATCGAGACTGTCCAGCTTATCCCGCATGGGTGCAACTTGGTCTAGGTGATCTGACGTGGCAGGCAGGTTGGACTAGATGATCTTTTGAGGTCCCTTCGAATCCCAGAGCCTCCTTGTCTGGAGATGTTTAAAACCCATCTGGACACATCGCTGTGCAACTAGATCTAGGTGATCCTGCTGTGGCAGGGAGATTGGACTGGATGATCTTCCAAGGTCCCTTCCAATCCCTCATGCTCTGTGATTCTCTGATGTGTTGGCTTCGTTATTTGCACAACCCCAATGTTCTATGTTGAAGAATTCCGATCAAGAGTCTCTAAAACCCAACATTTTCGATCAAAACGTTTTCCTTCAAAAAGCAGTCTCGCTATTTCAGGTTTTGAAAGGCCATTACTTTTGATTCCGTCCGTGACGTCAAAAGAAGTTCAATTACAATTTGTCAAGTTCCAGGGAGGAAAGCCTGAAGAGCAAAATGCAGAGCAAGTGGCACAACTGTAAGAGCCCCTAAATAATCTGTCTCCTCTAAGCCTAAGCTATCTGCTGGAAATGAAACGAGATGAGATCAGAGGCAGCAGCATCTGCTCCTAATTAACTGTTAATCCCTTTTTAAAACTTTACTTCACGTTTACCATTTTCAGCTCTAACGACTGTAAACCTCCTTCTGAAAAAGAACAGTTTACGGGCATAAACACAGTGCGGAATGTTTGGAGGTCTGGGCACAACCCACAGAGTCAGCAGGACCGGGAGGCCCCGCTTTCACGGTCTCGTTTGGACTGAAAGGCAAGACCAAACAAGCTGTCGCCCTTCGCTGTGGGAGGTCTCTGTCCGACTCGAGCTCACCTTGTGCCACTTGCCTTACAGCTGGATGGGCGTCCCGCCTCAGCCAAAGTCCCCACTTGGTGTTGTGCCTGCAGCAGGATTATCAGAGAATCACAGAACATTAGCGATTGGAAGGGACCTCGAAGGACCGTCTAGTCCAATCGTCCTGTCAGAGCAGGGTCACCTAGACCAAGGCGCACAGGAACGTGTCCAGGCAGGTTTTAAAAGTCTCCAGATTCTGCAGGGCTGGCCTGAGACAGCCAGAGGGAAGGGTTTCAAGCTTCAGCAGCTTGAAGCAAAGCAGTGAAGCTGGGGAAGGGCCTGGAGAATCGATGGACAGAGTTGGGGCTGTTTAGTTGGAGGAAGAGGGGGCTGAGGGGAGACCTCATTGCTCTCTTTTGTGCTGGGCTCCTCTCACACATAACTAGCGACAGAACAAGAGGGAAGGTTTCAAGCTCCAACAGGGGAGGGTTAGACTGGACATGAGGAAGAGATTCTTTCCAGAGAGAGTGGTCAGGCCCTGGACTGAGCTGCCCAGGGTGGTGGTTGAGTCCCCACCCCTGGATGAGTTTAAAAGTCGCTCAGACACAGTGTTGGGCGATCTAGTTTAGGGGTGACCTTGTAGAGTGGGGCTGATGGTTGGACTTGATGATCCCAGGGGTTTTTTCCAACCTGAGTGACTCTGTGATTCTGCCTATTCTGCTTCTACCTAAAAGCTGCCTCACGATGTTCCCAAAGTGCGTTTCTGAGGTGATGGCTGTTTCAAGTGTTCTCCAGAAGCATGTGAAGTTATCACAGCTTCACCCAGTGCTTTTTGCTTGCACAAAAGAGAACACAGTCCCTCAGGCCTGTTCACCTTTTCATGATGAGTAGACTTCAAAGTTCCTGATCCAAACAGCCAATGCCTCACTCAGGACAGGATTCGCTCCCTCTCTCCCTCTTCAGGTACGCACCACTCTAAACCACACGTAATGCACCCTGATCAAATAAATAGATCAAATAAAGGGTCCTACTTCAAACTTCCACATCACAGCTACCTCATAGAGAAGTGGGAGCTGATCGACCAACAATCAATCCTCTGCATCAAGAATAGCCTGAAATCAGGGCCATGGAGACACTTCAGGAGTTGTCATTATCTGTCAGATAATGGCTGCAGGTCAGAGGCACAGCCTCTTCTCTTGCCAAACCCTTCCCACATACTTATGGAATACTTGAGTCTTGTCTGAGAGAAACATCAGAACTGCACAGCAGAGCAGGAGCTGAGTTGGCTCTCGTGGAGAAGGACCATGCACTGGCCAGCAACAGGCGTGAGCTGGAACAGAGGAGGTTCCCAATCAATCTGAGAAGGAACTTCTTCACGGTGAGGGTGACAGAGCCCTGGAAGGGGCTGCCCAGGGGGGTTGTGGAGTCTCCTTCTCTGGAGACATTTACAACCTGCCTGGCCATGTTCCTGTGTGACTGGATCTAGAGGATCCTGCTGTGGCAGGGGGATTGGACTGGATGATCTTTTGAGGTCCCTTCCAATCCCTAACATTCTGTGTGAGTCTGTGAATGAAGCAGTTGCAGCTGGAGAGAATGAGAAGATCTCCTACCACACTCTATGGCAACACCCCGTGGGTCAGCGTTAGCTCTCAGCTGAGGTTTCCCCTGCATGTTCCTGCATGGTGTTTCAGAGAGCAGGGATTCTTCTGTCTGCTGAATGAGCTGAGTCCTGCCCTGATACTGCCATGCCTCTTCCTAGCATGCTCAAGAGGAGCTCAGGTACCTCTGTATGCAGATATGGCAGTGGTGACAGCCTGCGTCAAGGTGCTTTTGGGGGCAAGCAAAAGAGCCACAGAGACAAGGTGTTGGTTTGCACCAAAGTCTGGAATGGAAAGGAGCAGCTGCACTGCCCTGGACCTGCTCGTAGTTCTGAAGGAGTGAGGCTGACAGAGCAAAGATCACCAGTCAGAACGTGCGCAGTGGGTTTCATTTCAATGGGCTTTTATTGCCTTTCATTATGTTTTATTTCTTTTAATTGCTCTTATTTTCTTTAATTTTATTTTCCTTCTTCACTCTTTTCCTTTCTTTGTTTTTCTTTTCTTTTTGTACCTTTTCTTTTTTCTCCTCTTTTCCTTTATGTTCTCTTTTCTTTTTTCTTTTCATTTATCTTCTTTTCTCTGCTTTTCTTTTATATTTTTCCTTTTTTTTACTTTTTGTTTCTCTTCATTGCTTTTCTTATCTTCATTTTGTTTCTTTTATCTTTTTAATTTCTTTTATCTTCTTTTCATTCCTTTTCTTCCCCTTTCTTCCCTTTTTTTTCTCTTTTGTTTCTTCTTTGTTCCTCTTATTTCCTTATCTTACCATTTTTCTTTTCCTTGCTTTTCTTTTATCTTCCCTTTTCATTTATTCTGTCTTCTTTTCTCTCTTTTCTTCTCTTTTATTTTTTCTCGTCTCTTCTTCCCTTCTCCTCTTTTCTTCAGTGCTCATGCTCTTCATTTCTCGTTTCAATTATTTAATCTTCTTTTTTTCTGCTCTTCATGTTTCTACTTTTCTCATCATGTTTTCTCCATTGTCTTGTCTTCTTCTTCTGTCCTCCCCTCCACTCCTCTCTCCTATATTCTTCTCATCACTTCCCTCACCCCAGACTTATACCCAGCCCTCTACCAATACCCCTACCTATCTCTACACCTCCCACTATGCCTGCCTTTACTCCTATCTATAAACTTTTCCCCACTTCTCCCTCCACTACCTACCTCTACCCCTACACCTACCTCTACCCCAACATCTACCTCTACCCAGCCCTCTAACACTACCCCTCCATACTTCTACCCCTATACC